>RJWJ010035408.1:0-16674 GCA_004363605.1 Indri indri
GCCGTGCATCGGCGCGGAGCCCCCGGTAAGTCGGACCTAAGGGAACCGGAACCTTTCAAGGTTTTACGGAGATTCCTCAGGCCTGGGGGCCGGAGCCAGTGGTGCAGCCGAGGGGGAGGAACAGGAGCGGCTTGGCTCAGCTTCCACAAAACGGGGATAATGATGCTGAGTCACAAGTCAAAGGCAAGGACCAAAGATGAGCTTTGAAAAACCTGCATTTCTGTCCGGCAATTCCCACTCGGCTGGATCCTGAGGGATCATCGGTCACGTGTGCAGGGACATAAGGCCAAGGCAATTCTGTGTAATACGGAAAACTGGAACCCGCCTGAACCACCAACTGCAGGAGCTTGTTGTGCAGCCAACAAAAGTCATCTTGCACAAAAGTGTCATTACGAGAAAAATAAGAAGACGCAGCGTGGGCCCCATGCAGGAAGCACCCCTGGCGGGGGGGGGACAGACACGGAACTGCCAAGGACAGCCCCAGCGTGGCAGACTGGGGGGCCTCACCCCCACCTGGAGCTCCAGTCGGCAGCCCCTTCCCTGGACACACTCTTACGGTGCCCAGATCCGGGGCTTCTGTTTTTGGTGATTCTTATTTGTATCGTTGGAGCCGGGACTGGGGGTGGGCAACGGAAGGAGATCTGGATTTTAGAAATAACAACAGCTGACATTTATTAGCACTTACCACGTGCCGGGCCTGCTTCTAGGGCTTTGCACGCCACATCTCGACACACTGGGGTCGGCATTTGCGACGAAAGCTGTGCCTGCTCCTTGAGGGGACTGCGACTCTGGGGCAGAGAACTGGGGGCGGACGTGGTCGGAGGTGGCAGGGCGGCGGGCGAGGCGCTGGCAGCAGGCAGTCTTGGGAAGACCACGCGGCCTCGCCTCCTCCTCACCGTCCCTCTCCTCCCTCCCTGCTCCGCTCCGGCCTTCTCCGAGGGACAGTCCCCGGCCCGCTGCTGGGGTTCTCCCTGCGCGGCCGCAGGCTGATCACGCCGTGTAAGCATTTCTCTTGGATCTGTCGGAGCTGTCGGGCTTCAGGCAGGGCTGGGAAACGGCTTTCGTGGCAAACGTCGACCCCAGTCCATCTACAGAGGCTGCCTGGGACTGTGCTGAGAAGGATTCTGAGGCTCAGCTGGGACCCAGCGGGAAAGCTCGCTGGCGACGCCCCCGAGGGCAGCCGCAGAGGAGAGCGAGACAAGTGCCAGGCATTTGCCAGCCCAGGCTGGGGAAGGGCTGGGGCCCCTTGAATAGAAGAGGGCAACCTGAGACCCCCACAACACACCCAGGAAAAGTCGAGTGGTCTCCTGAGAAGCCAGCTCATGCCCTCGGCCTCTCCAGAGCCCCGACTTCGCCAGCCAGGCCAAGACATTGGGAGGAGGCGAGTAGGGCGGCCGTGCAAGGTGGCTGGGGCTCCTCAGGAACCATCCAGAGCCCAGAGCTCCTGGAAGCCCCGGGGAGGAGGGGCGCAGCATAAGTTCTGCTATTAACATCTCTCAGATCACACCGTGCGGAACAGGCTGGCCTTGGTAATGATCTCACTTCTGTAATCGGCCCAAAGTTCCCTGCTGCAAACGAGGAGAACAGCATGGGTGTGGGGCTGCGCTGGTGTGAGGGGGTCCGGTTCACACCCAGAACTTTCCCACCACAGGGAGTGGGCTCCCCTGCTGTCCCCGCGCGAGCCACCCGCTTAGCTGAGGGGCTGGCCAGCTCCAGTTCGCCCATTAAGTGGCCGTCTGGATTGTCCTCGTCGCCGTGACGATCGGCGTTTGTTCAGCTGTGTGTGGAGCATGTGCACACACCTTTCCTCACTGACCCCCACTGTGCCCGTGCGATGGGTGTTGCCACCATCATCATCGTCGTCACCACCTCATAGAGGAGAAACCAGGCTCAGAGACAGATGTGGCTTCCTGAGACGGCGGCGGGTGAGCAGCCAGGACTGACCGACAGCCACTCCTCCCACCTGTCTGCACCCGCATCGCGTCACCCTCCTCCCAGGCAAGAGCCCCGGGTGGTCACTGCAGAAGCAGCTGGCTCTCTAGAACATTCTGGAGACACATTTCATCTTTAAGGAAGAGCCGGTATATTTTGGGGCTGAGCACACTTTCTAGGGTTCCGTGGGTGGCTCCTGGGTTCCTGAGTCCACAGACCTCCCTCCCAGCCGAGGGGCAGAAAGGGCCAAGGTGAGGGAGCCCCCAGGCCCCTGAGATCCCCCACTGGGCCCAGAGGGTCTTAGACTGAGGTCAGGCTAACAGAAAGCGAGATTGCTTCTTTCCCGGCTGTCTCTGGGCACAGGGGAAAACAAGTATCAATTATGGCAGAATCGTGGGTTGGAAGGAAGCCGTCACTCCCGGTTTAGAATTTACAAACAGTTAATTAAGCCTGCAAGGAGGGACAGCTCCACCAGCCACAATCACACCATCTCCTGGGCCCAGGTGCCCGCCTGCCGGGGAGAAAGTCCCAGGACACAAAGCAGAGGAGGCTGCCAGGGCTCCTCCGGTGGGGCCAAGGTGGGCTTTCAGCCCGGGAGTGCCTTAGGATCACCCAGGCTGCTCTTAAAAATCCTGGCGCCAGGCTGTTTGCAGCGGTGTTTATGTACGTGGCTGGGGTGGGGGCAGACACTGGCACCAGCATGTTTTTAGAGTTCCCCAGTGAACTCCCCGAGCAGCCAGGGTCGACAGCCACCGATGGTGCTCGATGCACCAAGGGGCTGCCCACTGCCCACTGGTGCCAGGCCCACCCGCTCCCAGCCCCCACCCCACCCTCCTGCCCCTGCTCAGGGCTGCACCCGTGTGGCCGGTGGGGACTTAATGCCGGTCTTGGCCTCGGTCTCACAGCCTTGTTCCCATCAGCCACCCACGGCCCCGCCTGGACCCTGCTTCCTGCCCTCCGTCTTCCCATGGCTGAGCCTGACTGCTGGACCTCCTGGGCCAAGGCTGGAGCATTATTAAGGCTGTGACAGATGCAGCCTGCTCAGGGAAGGGTGTTTGTTTAGCTTCATCTGGAGGGCAGGGAGCCGGCTGAGCGAGGGAGGCAGCACAGCAGAGGCAGGGGTGCAGGAGGGAGTCCCCTGCCCTTTCAAGCACAGTGGCTGAGGGTGCTAAGCGAGTGCTAGGGAGTGGGAGGCACCAAGCAGATACTCACCCAGAGCCCAGCACGTGCCAGGCCTGCGCCAGGCCCGGGGACACGACAGGGAAGAAGAGAGACCTGTTCCTGCCTCCTGGGGAGGCTGTTCTGTTTGGGCAGACAGAGAATAAACAAACGAAGCCGCCAATAAGCACGGTAAGGTCAGACGCAGTAAGTATCATAAAGAAAATAAATGACGGGAGAGGCGGCCGGGGGGTGACTGAGTGCTTATTACAAAGACAGGGCGGGAAACACTCCCCGAAGAGGTGGGGGCTTGAGCCGAGCCTGGATAGCAAGTGGAACCAGCCAGGCAGAGATCTGGGGGCAGAAAGATCTGGTGGGGAGAGCGACAGTTGCAAAGGCCCTGAGGCAGGAAAGAGCTTGATGTGTGTGAGAGACAATAGGGAGGCCTTTGTGGCCAGAGTTAAGTGAAAGTGGAGAGGGAAACAGGGCTTAGATCGTGCAGAGCCTTGAAGGCTGAGGAAGGACTTTGAATGTTACTCTGCATGTAACTGGAGGCCAGGCAATGGTCAAAAGAAGGCAATGAAGCCACTTGGGACTTCTGCATTTGGCCAAGAGAGAGTAACTGGCACCAGACCGGCCCTTCCATAGCCAACGATTGTAAAATTAAGTACCCAAGGCACCTCCTGTAGACTGTGAACCTTGGCAGAGGAAAGCCCACAAGGGGAGCTGCAACCACCAGCTCTTCCAAGGAATAATGTTATGACCACAGCACAGGGACCTGGAGTCCAAGCAGAGCTCAGTGGCCATGGCGAGCTGACAGCAGAGGAGCTGGAGGTGGCTGGGGCCCGTGGAGTGAGGCATCAGAGCGGAAGAAGCTGCGTGGGCAGGGAGCCCCAGGAGTCCCCGGGGGCATTTCCTGTTGAGCACATAGCTGAGGGGTGAGCTGTACGCGCTCAGAGAAAGACCACCTCGACTTTCAGAGAGTGGACGCTGTGGGACTGAAAGCAAAACAGAAACACTAGAGGTTCGAGCTGAGCTGGGAGAAGAGTGTTCTGGGGAACCATGAAATCCCAGCCTTGCCAGAGCAGAGAAATCTTGTTAACACTTTGTTAACTCCCCTGGCATCCAGCTGAGACCCTAACCAGGTTATGTCTTAGGAGAGGGGACCACACCTAGTGTAAGATTTATACTAGACTTTCCCCTGACAAAACCTAAAACCGAGCCCTGAAAAGATCAACATGGAAAACAGAGTTCAGAGGTAATTCCTGCCAAATAAGAGGGGCTCGGGAAACACATTGGCTTTCTACATATCCACACCAACAAAGTGTGAAACCAAGCCCATACAAGTTCAAAGTGATCAGCTAGTGATTTGACTAGCCTGATAAAACAGGAAACCCTTGTTAGAGGAAGACAGCAAAATCCGGGATCTCTACAGTAGATTATCCACAATGCCCAGCATTCAATCAAAAAATCACTAGACACAAAAAGAAATAGGAAAATGTGATTGGCAGTCAAGGGAAAAAGCAGTCAATAGAAACCAAACTTGAGATGGCCCTGATAGTGTGCTTAGCAGACAAAGACTTTAAATTAGCCATTATAAATATGTTTAAACAATTAAAGAAAAAAATTATCTTCAAGAAACTAAAGGATATTGTATTAATGAGTGAACAAGTAGGAAATCTCAACAGAAGAGTAAAAACTATAAAAAATGCAAATGCTAGAACTAAAAAATACAATAGCTGCAATGAAAAATTCACTAGATGAGATGACAGCAAAAAAAGAATAAATAAAAACAAACCAAAAACAGCAGGGACCTTGAAACCAGATCAATAAAAATTATTCAAGCTTAAGAACAGAGAGAAAAAAACAAAGAAAAATAAATGAGGGGAGAAAGGATAGTCTTTCCAACACTGATGCTAGAACAATCTGCACCCTATGCATATTGCATATGCAGTATGTCCATAGATTAAAAAAAAAAAAACTTAGATACAGACCTTAGACCTTATATGATAATTAACTCAATACATATTGTAGACCTAAATGGAAAATAGAATATGATGAAATTTCTTGAAGAAAACTTAGGAGAAACTCTATATAGTCTTGGGCTTGGTGATGAGTTTTTGCATGCGACATCCAGCTCTGGCAAGGATGCGGAGCAACAGGAGTTCACATACGTTGCTCTTGGGAATGCAAAATGGTACAGCCCCTGCGGAAGACAGTTTGGCAGTTTCCTCCAAAGCCAAACGTAGGCTCACCATACAATTCAGCAGTTGCTCTCCTGGATATGTTCTCAAGTGATTTGAAAACTTATGCCTACACAAAACCTGCATGTAACTATTTATAGCAGCATTATTCGTAACTGTGGAAAACTGGAAACAACAGGTGAATGGATAAGCTGTTGCACAGCTTTGCAGTGCAATATCATTCCACGACAAAATGAAATGAGCTATCAAGTTACGGAAAGACATGGGTGAATCTTCAATGCATATTGCTCAGTAACAGAAGCCAATCTGAAAAAGTTTCCTGCTATAGGAGTCCAATTACATGACATTCTGAACAAGGCAAAACTATAGAAATCTTGAACAAGGGTTTGGGGTGTAGTGAAGGGATTGAATATGGAAGGTACGAGATGTTTCTTAGGGTGATGAAACTATTCTGTGTGATACAGTAATGGTGAATGTACGATATTAAGCATTTGTCAAGATGCATCAAAATTTACAGCACAAAGAGTAAACCTTAATGTATGCAAATTTTACAAAACTGTATAAGAGGTCATGGAATCCCAGAATGGCATGTAGAATGTTACAAAGGAATCTGACTGTATCACAAATGCATGAAACGACCTTGCTGAAGGGGCCTGGGATTAGGTGCTGATGTAGGCACCTTTGGAAGTGAACGGAGTCTGTAAGACTGCAGGCACAAGAAGCTGTGCACAGGCACTGGCTCTGGTTAATACAGTTGTTTCTCGTGAGGACGCAGGCTAACAGTTCTGCACCCGCTATGCAGGTGCACGGGAATTGAACAATGACCTGAATGGACGGCGGATGGTGGGAGGCTGGTTTCTTCCTGTTGGAGTGTGAGGTTACAGTTAAGCAAAGGGAGGAGGCTACAGGGACGTGGGTGGTAACAGATTAGAGTTGGAGCCATCAGTATGAATCCACATTTAGATTAATATAAATACAGATGCTGCCTATGGACGCACGCATCAGCATGCATACACAAGCTCTGTCCAGAAAGTATGCAGCCGTGCAACAGGAAAAGTGGAGATATTTACTGAAGAAGATACAAGATACAAGAAACATTGTACATAGGACATGGTGCCTCAGTCCCCTTCAAAGTAGGCACCTCCTCGGGACCTCACACAGTTCTCCCAGCATCTCTTAACCTGACCCGTAGGTGTTCAGCACTCTCAGGTGTTCTGCTTGTTGCAGGCCTTCTGGAATGGGATCACTTCCAACAGATTCTCAACCGTCTTTGAAGAGTTTGTGCCACGCTATTATTTGCGCCGTGCTCGCTGCATCGTCCCCGAAAGCCTTCTGAGTCACCCAAGTGGTTTACACGGAGGAACGTTCAAGCTGAACGTGAAACGCGATGCAGGTTTGTTGCTCTGCTTGCTCAGTCATTTTGAACGTGACGGCCACACAGCGCACACGCTCACTCGACGGCGTCCAGCGCCCCACTGACTAGGACAGTGACATTGTTCACGCATGTGCTTCATTCCAGTGCACTCTCCTTGGCTGCCAGGTTGCATGGCTGTCGTGCAAACCGGTATTATACTAACGACGGCTGGATACTTTCCGGACAGCCCGTATGCTCAGGTTAGCACACACACATGTAGCTCTTTGCTCTGTCACCTGAGAGGGCCTAGAGGCAGTACTATCCCGGCAGAAATGACACTAAGTCTGAGTTTCTAATACCACTCTCAGAGAAACCAGGGCCCTTGGAGAAATGCTGATTCTTGGGCTGGGGCAGGAAATTCGCAGGATCAGCCTGGTGCGTCTCGTGGTGCCGGAAAGTAAGTGGGTGTAAGAGACACAGGACCGCCTGAACGAGCCGCCCAAAGGCGGGCTAATGTAAGCAGTAAAATAAAGCAGCACTGGATATGTGGTTATGACCCAGGCATAAAATAAATATCCATGAGTTCATAATGATATAAATAAATGATTGAACAAATAAATGGGGAGATAATCCAAATCTCCCATGCAGAAGATTTTCAAATAATTTATGTAAACACTCCACACTTAAGCAAGTGGAACTCACTCCCCGCTCCTTAAGTGGGGATCTACGCAGTGGCTTCCAAAGAGTGCAGCGTGGAGCAGGTGGGGGAGCGTGAGTTCCCAGTGGGGAAAACAGACGAGCCCTCCCTTAGTCAGACGATCCAGCCCAACCCAGCAGAGAAGAGTCGTGTCGCTGGCATGCTCCCTTGACAGGCTGTGACGAGAATGGCACGTCACCCTCGTGGTCTTCCTCCTCGAAACCCACAACCCACTCTAATCATGAGAAGAACATGTCTCAAAATCCTAGTTAAAATACCTGAGTAGTAAGTCCTAAAGCTATCAAGGTACCAAACACAAGGAAAGTCTGAGAAACTGTCACAACCAAGAGAAGCCTAAGGAGACACGACCACTAATTATAATGTGGTATCCGGAGGGGATCCTGGAAGAAAAATTAACTTGGGAAATCTGAATAAAGTGCGAACTTTAGTTAATAACAATGTGTCGGTATCCATTAATGGTGACAAATGTACCCTCCTAACATAGGATATTAATAATAAGGAAAAGAAGGTGTGAGACCTGTGGGGACTCTCTGTACTGTCTTTGCAATAATTCTGTACATCTGAAACTATCTGAAATAAAAAATTATTTTAAAAAATGAACAGAGACTTATAGGACAATACCAAACAGTCTGACAAGTGAGTGTGAACTAAAAATAAAACCCTACGCCCCACCCCCTCCACCAGGTGAACGGACCGGACTCCAAGAGGGCTTGGAGGCTCCAGAGAAACCTCAAAACTGAGTTCCCAGCTGCGATGGGAAGAGAGGTCAGACACACCTTGTTATTCCCCCTCCCTTTTGGGGTTTCGACACAACAACCGACCAGCATTAATGTGAAAATAAAGATCATAAGATGGACAGAACAGACCCTTTGTGGCAATAAGATGCTAAATTTTCAGCAGGACCTCAGGCCATGCAAGGCGGAGGCTGAGCCAGGTCTGCGGGACCTCAGTCTGCTTAACTGACCACGATGGCTCGTTCTATGGTTAGCAGGCTTGCCTACATTAACTCAAAACATTCCTCTCTACTGATTCCAAGCCTTTAGACAAAACTTTATTTCTTTAACAAATTACAAATCAAAAAGCCTCTGAATCCACCTATAACCTATAAGCCCCTATTTTAAGATATCCCACCTTTTCAAGAGTGAGACCCCGTCTCTACTAAAAATAGAAAGAAATTATTTGGACAGCTAAAAATCTATATAGAAAAAATTAGCCAGGCATGGAGGCACATGTCTGTAGTCACAGCTACTGGGGAGGCTGAGGCAGGAGGATCGCTTGAGCCCAGGACTTTGAGGTTGCCGTGAGCTAGGCTGACGCCACGGCACTCTAGCCCGGGCAACAGAGTGAGACTCTGTCTCAAAAAAAAAAAAAAAAAAAAAAGAAATCCCACCTTTTTGGGCCAAACCAATGTATACCTCTCATGTATTGATTTACGTGATTTTACCTGCAATTCCTGAATCTCTAAAATGTATAAAACCAAACTGTAACCCAGCCTCCTTGGTCATGTTTTCTCAGGACCTCTTAAGACTATGTTGCCCAGACCACAGTCATTCCTATTGGCTCAGAATAAAATTCTTTAAATTATTTTACGGAGTTTAGTTTTTTTCTGTAACTGGAGTCTTTGTGACTTAGATTGGGGAAGATAAATACTTGAAGAAATAATGACTGCAAATTTGTCAAAGTTGATGAAATATACTCATGAAACTATAAAATCAAGTAGAATAAAAATAAAGAAAAAGCATACCTGGTCACATCATATTCAAGCTGATCAAAACCAAATATAAAGAGAAAATCTTAGAAGCAGTCAGAGAAAATCAGTCACATTACATATAGGAAAAGAAGATAAGAATATTCACGAAGGACTTCTCAGCAGAAACAATGGAAGACAAAAGCAATGGGAAAATATCTTTAAAGTTCTGAAAGAAAAAAAAACTGTCGCCCCAGATTCTATAATCAGTGAAAGTATTTTTCAAAAATGAGAGTTAAAGAAAACATGTAAATAAATGGGAGTGAAGAGACTTAATCACAGTAGAACTGCAATTTAAAAAGTGCTGAAGGACGCCCTGCAGGCCCAGACTCTAGCCGGAGGGATGAAGGAGGACCAGGAATGGCAAATAAGTGTGCACATATGAAGGACTAGGCTTTCTTCCTTATTTTTACTTAAAAGACAACTTCCTGTATACGCAAAACTAAGTGCAAGGTAGGGTTTATAACATATGTAAAAATAAATGATATAAAAATAATTACTCGGGGTTAGGTGAGTGAAAGAACCATTATATTTGGGAAGTGGGAAATGTAAAGTGAGAAGGGGAAGTAGGAATTATGAAATTCAGGTATGAAGTATGAAGAGGGACTCTTAATAGACTTTGAAAAGTTAAGGATGCATATCGTTAGCCCTGGAAAACCACTTAAAAATAAAAAGAAGTACAGGTATAGTTGAGAAGTCAATAGCAGAGATAAAATGCAACACTAAAAAATATCTGATTAACCCAAAAGTAGACAAAAAGAAGCAATGGAGGAACAAAAGGTGGATGAACAAAAGGCAGAAAAATAAAAAATAAAAAAAAATAGCAAGGTGGTAGACTTAAACCCAAGCATATCCATATTACATTAAATATAAATGGACTAAATGCCTAAATTGAACAGCAGAGATTGTTGGAATGGATAAAAAAGCATGACTTAATTATATACTGCCTACAAGAGACTCATTTTAAATGAAAAGGTTGAAAGCAAAAGCTAGGAAGAGCTATAACATGCAAACACTAACCAAAAAATATAGTGTAGTTATATTAAGGACAAAGCAGACTTTAAGGCAACAAATGTTACCAGAGATAGAGAATGATACTTCATAATGATAAAAGAGTCAATTTATTAAGTAAGTATATCTAAATGTGTATGCACCTAATAACAGAGCATCGAAATACACTAAACAAAAGCTGGAAAAAGCAAAGGGAGAAATTGATAAATCCACAATCATAGTTGGAAGTTGTAATACTCCTCTGTCAACAATCGATAGAACAAACAAAATATCAGTAAGGTTATAAGTATTTGAACAGCATAATCAAACAACTTAATCTAATTGATATTTATGTAACACCCCACCCAACAATTGCAAAGAACACATTTTTTAAGGGCACATGGAACATTCACCAAATGGGTCATATCCTGGGCCATAAAACAAATCTCAATAAATTTCAAAGGACTGAAATCATAATGAGAATGCTCTCTGACCATGATAAAGTTAAATTAGAAATCAGTAACAAAAAAGATATCTAGAAAATCACTGCATGTTTAGAAATTGATCAAAATGCTTCTAAATAACCCAAGAGGCAAAGAAGAAATCACCAGGGAGATTAGAATATATTCGAACTGAGTAAGAAAACACCACCTATCAAAATTTGTAGGATGCAACAGTACTTAGAGTGACATTTCCAGCTTATGTGCCTCTATTTGAAAAGAAAAGAGGTTTGAAATGAAAATTTCCAGCATAAGGAGCTAGAAAAAAGAAGAGCAAATGAAATCCAAGGTAAATGGAAGGGGAAAGAAGAAAGATGTAAGAAGGCATTGAGAGTGGCCTTGCTCTTGGCTGTCTTCCTCTTGTCACTGCCCTGCTCCGTCAGCCTCTGTCCCACCACGTCCTCGAGACCGGGCACTGTGTTGCGGAGTTCTGATGGGGAGACATTTGAAGCTGACGTGGAAATTGCTGACAATCTGTGACCACTGAGACCATGTCGGAAGGTTTGGGAAGGGCTGATGCGGGAGATGGTGGCCGGCCCTCTCCCGAGCGTTAATGCAGTGACATGAAAGAAGGTCGTCCAGTGGTGCACGCACCCCCACCCCCAGGCTGAGGCTCCTCCCCCTCCTGAGGTTGATGAGAACAAAGAAAAGCAAACAGACGATATCCCTGCGTGGGACCAGGAATTCCTGAAATTTGACCAAGAAATACTTTTTGAACTTGCTCTGGCTGCAAAGTCCTTAGACATCAAAGGGTTGCTTTACTTCACATGTGAGCCTGTTGCCGATAGGATCAAGGGGGAAATTCCTGAAGAGATCACAAGATCGCAAGAACTTCAGCATCAAAAATTGAAGAGGGAGGAGCCCAGGCGGTATGTTGTGCCTACACGGCAACGCCGTGAGGACTGTTCCAAATACCCGTGGCACTGCTGTTTGTTATCGCATTGCACAAACCGCGGGCAGGTACAGCAGCAAGGCAGCCGTGTTGGCAGAATATTGTCCTCGTTGTGTTGTAGTTTGAGTCCAGATTCCAAACCCATGGCTGAGTTTCTTCTAGGATCGTCAAAAGTTGCTTTTTTCTTTGCTCTCAGTGAATCCGAACTGTGGCTTCTTTACAGAAAGCGGCATCTTGGGCCGTCCCTCTTTTTGTAAAGAAATTTCTGCCCAGTTTATTATCCAGTTAACTTCAGTGACCTTCAAAAGTTGGCATTGTAAATAAAACAACTTGCCAAAGCTTTTCTATAATAGACAGAAAAAGAAAGAAATTGACGAATTACATAAAAGACAATAGAGAAGATGAAAACCAAATGCTGGTGTTTCAAGATTAATGACATTGAGAAAACCCCAGGGAGAGCAATTACGGTGAAAGGAGAGAAAACACAGAAAGGCTTCCTGGGCTGCGTGAACAGGGGTGGAGAAAGCCAGGACAGAAGCCGGGGTCCCGAGACGGGCCCGGTGCGGGGCCCTGTTCCCGGCATGAACAGGAGGCAGGCGGGCAGAAGGGGCGGAACCGGGACGTGTCTCCGGGACGTGGCAGGGAGGCGGGAGCACAGCGGAGGGAAGTCGGGATTGCGGAGGGCGGGGGTGGGGCCTTTGCTGAACACGGACACCCGTGGGGTGGGCAGTCAGGGGTGCAGAAATGGGACTGGAGGGGTGGGGCCTGGTGCGTCACGGGCCTCACACACCCCACCACCCATCAACCCCATGGCTCCCCTCTGGGAGAGGTGTTGGTCCGAGGAGGGTGCTGGGGCCCACACAGCCCAGTGACTTGCCCGAGGTCGCAGCTGGCTGGGAGTGGAGTGGCCTCAGCAGGCACTGGCCTGATCACTGAGGACTAAGGGTGGCAGGAAAAGACAGGTGACCCAATTCTCTCCCAGCCTGGGGCTGAGCAGGTGTGGGCTCTGGGAGGGGCAGGTCCAGCAGGGCCCCAGCCATGCGCAGGGCAGGGTTTCTGGGAGGTGAGCTTCCGGAAGCAGCAGGAGGAGCCCAGGGCTAGAAAGGGGCCCAGGTCGGGGCAGGCTGGCATCCTCACTCACTGACCCTGCCTGGGCCTGAGGAGGAGCCTCGCTCTCCATCCGTGCGGGGGACACCGGCGGGTGGGGGGCCAGCGGGGCAAGAGTGCCCCTTCCAGACACCTGTGCTCTGTCTTCCAGGTCCCTCCCCCACCAGACGGGCAGCAAACACTCACAGAGCTCTCGCTGTGCCCGAGCATTGCGACTATCGCTGAGCACAAAGCCATGAACAAGACAGATGGGGACCTCCTCGCTTGGCCCGACCTATAGAATGGGGGCGACCACCAGTGCACAAGTGAACGGGCAAAGAGCCGAGCTATTTACAATGGTGGTCGACGCTGGCGTGCCCAAGGGAGCATCCAAACGTCTGCATAGGCCTGGCAGGCAGGAAGTGCCACCACTATCACTCAGGAGGAGGAGGTTAAAGGGCCCAGGGCCCAAGCGCATGGCCACAAGGCACCGGGATGGACCAGAGACCACAAGGCTGAGGGCACAGCCTATGGCCTTTGAGCCAGGGCAATGGGAAGAGGTGGGGGGCAGCTGGAGAGCGTGCGCTGTGTCCGTGGAGTGGGCTGCCTTGGTAGGTAGTGAGATCCCCATTACAGGAGGTGTGCAAGCATTCCCCACCCATCGGGAAGGCTGCGGAAGGCACCTGGGGGCCCAAATGGGTAGAGGGAGGCTGCCGATGCTAAGGGAAGGGGGACAGGGCACCCTCTGTAAAACGGCAGGCAGGGCAGGACCTCACCACCAGACCCGCCACAGCTGGAAAATCCTCCCACCCACGGCCCGAGGTCAGGCGGTGACACTGCAGCCACCACTCTGCCACCCTCCTCCTGACTGTGACCCCGTTCACTGCCCACGACCGCAGAACCACCGGTCCTGTGTGGGGAGAGACCTCTGGGCTTTACCTCCGGCTGCACCAATGGCAGCAGCTGCCTCGCAGCACCCAGGCAGCCGGCTCTATTCCCCAGGAGAAGAGCAGGGGGGGGCACGGGGGAGGGGGAGTCCAGAGAGACGGGCCAGCCAGTGCCCAGTGTTGGAGGAGGCGGCTTGGGCCTGGGAGCTCCGAGGCGTTTTGCCAGGCAGAGAAGTGGAAGGAAGGAGGGGTGTCTCCCCAGGCACCAGTGTGCAGCCCCAGGGAGTCCAGCAGCTGCACTGGGGTTCAAGTGTCTGTGACAGGGACAGCCTGGCCCGCGCGCTCTGTGCACCGAGGCCAGAGCCCGCTAGGGCTGAGCTGCTCTGTTAGCGCAAGCACATTAAGCACACACGCAAACACAGATTAGCGAACTTATTCCTCTGCGCTGAGTCAAAGCGGGCGAGCAAACACTGGCGGCCTATGTGGGTCCGGCGCCTTCACCTGCGTCACTGTGAAAGCCCTTCGCTTGCTCCGGGCGGAGGAATCGCTGCTTGGCTTTATGGAGGGGAAGGGCAAGGCCCTGGGGGTTGAGAGATGTGCCAGGACGGCAGATGCGTTTACGGAGGACCTGGCACAGGAGAGCCAGCCAGCGGGAGCGCGTGCCGGGAGCGCAGACGGGGCGGGGGCGTGGGCAACGCCGAGGCTGGAGGAGGGGCAGAGTGCTGGGGGACACTTGTCTGGCCAGGAGGCAGGATGGGGAAGTGGGGAGGGCATGAGCTTGGAAACAGAGCATCCTGCCGGAAGCCTGGTGCTGTCGCATGTGGGCGGGTGTCCTGGGTGGGCCCCCTCACCCTTCTAGACCTCGGGCTCCCCAACTGTCAAATGGGCGTGTTCCCAGTGGCCTCCCAGGTTACTAGGAGACTAAAGCTAGTGTATGTTCAGGGATGGTCACTTGTTTCCTTACTTACTAAACACGTGTCGAGCATCTAGTGTGTACACCCACCACGGGGTAGACTCTGGGGGTCACAGTGGTGCCTCGTGAGCCCCACTGGGGCTGGGGAGAAGCACGGAGTGCACAGTTGCAGCTACTCCTTGCTCCGGTCCGTCCTCTGACCCCAGCCCTGCTCAGGACAGGTGACCCTCTGTCTCCTTTCATGCTCTAGGTAAGGGGGAGCCCCTTGCCCAGGCTGACCCCCAGGCCTGGCGTCTGAGTCGGGGGCTGTTGACGCCGGGAGGGTTTTAGGGAGCCTGGTCCAGCCCGCATTTCCCAGATGAGAACACGGAGGCCACGTCCTTTAAGTGCCTCCTTCTCTCTGCTCCAGAACACTCCCAGTAAGCGACGACTCGGGCCGGGAATGGGCCAGTTTGAGCCGCTGGAAATCTCAGCTGGGATCCTGGCGTCTGGGGAAGGGCCGGGCTCTAAAAATAAACCGCTCGCCTGAGCCTGAGAGCAGCCGGCGGGAGCCTGGCAAGGCAGAGCCGCGCCTGACGCTCGCAGATGACGGCGGGCCCGGCCCGGCCACAGGGCCCCCCTCGCGGGCAGCTGGTCCCTGGGAGGGGCTGGCGGCAGGTGGCAGCCAGGAATATGTGACCCCTGGCTCCCAGGGGCACCCCACCCCCACAGGCACACGCGCATATATGTCCCAAGCTGGGACGTGCTGCTCAGGGCGTGGCCGGGGGCTGCTCCCCCAGAAAGAGACACGGACCCTGGGACTCCTGGAGCCACTTCTCCCGGCGCCAGCCTCGCCCTCCTCGTGCCGGACAGCGACAGGCCGCAGGCACAGGTAAGGGACACCTCCTCGCGCCCCTGAAGGGCCTGTCCCTTGGAGAAGGGCGTGTGGGCTGGGGGCGGGGAAGGGGCTCTGGTGGAGGCAGGAGCCCTCGTCCCCCTGGTTCCTTGCGTCTTCCCTCGCCTCCCGGGATCCCAACATGGCATCGAGCTCTCTCAGGAGGGGTCCTGGGGCCACCGCTCTCCGGTTCCTTCTCCACGCCCCAGCTGGCAGGGAGCAGCCTGCCCTTTCCATCTTCCAGAACTCTCAGCCACGACCAAATGTCAGGGGCTCGTTTGCTTAATTGGATGCCAGCCCAGGTCAATGGGTTTGTGGGCCCCAGGTGGGAAAGTTTGGAAGCAGGAGCCGCGCTGGGTTGCAGGGAGCCTGGGCCCTCTGGGAGGAGAAATGCCTCCTCTTCCTGCTCTGAGGCCGGCGGGGCAGGGACAGAGGGCACAGGTGGGGGTGGGCGGTGGGCCTGGGCAGGAGAGGCTGGGGGACGTTCTCTAGGAGGACGGGAGAACCGCAAGGGAGACGTGGTTCCCCAGCTCTGCCCCGCGCTTCAGGCTTTGTGAGAAGGAGGTGGTTTCAGCAGGGGCCGCCTTGCGCGTTGAGCCAGGCCCGACGGCACTGAAGTGGACCAGAGGACCTGTGTCGGGAGCCCAAGTCCTTTGTCCCTGGTGCTCAGAGGGACTGTCAGATCTGGCTTTCTGCCCAGATGGCTTTCTGTGCCTGATCCCTGGACGGGATGTTCACTAAAGTTGACGAAATTGTGGCTGATGTGCGGGACGGTGAGACGGACTCAGCAGAGCCCGCTGGCTGCTTCCCCTGCCCCCGCTCACAGAGGGCAGGTGCTGGGGGAGCCGAGGGGGTTAGGGGACAGCACTTCCCCGGCGCACAGCGCAGGACTCATTCAGGGAGTGGGATTAGTTGCCACGGATTTTTCTTGGCCTGAGGGCGGGCTGGCATCTGCCATGGCCAGCTCCCATAGCGGGTGGGGCTGGCCGGGCGCAGGTTCAGGTTTTGGTCCGGGCCGCAGGAAGGAGCCAGGGCCTGTGAGGAGAGCTCTCCACAGTGGTCAGTCCAGAAACGCTGGGTCTGGGACTGAGCACACTGTCCCTGCAAATACTACCCGAGACCCTGAGACGACCCAAGGCCATGCGTCCATGCCCGCCTCCCTCGCCGCCCACTCCAGGTCCCCTCCAACTTCGCTCCCACACATCCTCGGGAAGCGTGGGGAGGGGGGACCGCCCCGTGAACCTGCCCCAGCAAACCCACCCCCACTCAGCTTCGCTGTAACTTCCCGTCTTTGCACGTGGCCAGCACCACTAGGGCCCGTAATTGAGTCATTGCCATCGTTGGGGCTGCGTGACTCTTGGCACAACTCTTGGTCCCTCTAAACCTCAGTCTTCTTGGCAATAAAATGGGGTGATGCTA
>RJWJ010035409.1:0-16668 GCA_004363605.1 Indri indri
ATTTTCTCCCATTCTGTAGGTTGTCTGTTTGCTCTTGTGACAATTTCCTTGGCTGTGCAGAAGCTTTTTAATTTGATCAGGTCCCATTTATTTATTTTGGTTGTTGCTGTGATTGCCTTTGGGGTCTTCTTCATAAATTCTTTGCCTAGGCCAATGTCTAGAAGAGTGTTTCCAACTTCTTCCTCTAGAATTCTAACAGAACTGAGAACCCAGACATAAAACCATCCTCATATAGCCACCTAATCTTTGACAAAGCAGACAAAAACATACACTGGGGAAAAGAACCCTTATTCAATAAATGGTGCTGGGAAAACTGGATAGCCACATGTAGAAGACTGAACCAGGATCCACACCTTTCACCTCTCACAAAAATCAGCTCACGCTGGCTATCAGATTTAAACCTAAGAAACCAACTAATTCTTGAGGATTTTGAGGAAGTGATTCTTAGGAATGCGGCAAATAAACATTTATTTACACTTTGGTACTTCTCTTCGAAAGCCAAGCAAAACTACCACTTCTCTGTTTTTGGCCTCAGTACCTCAAATTGCTACATAGAATTTTATTTATGGAAAATATTTATTGCACTATTTATGGTCAAAAGTTTATTTTTTCTCTCATTTTTAGCATTAATATCTCATTTTAATTGTTTACAAACTACTTTCAAGATCGTTCTATTTTAAAGGGATCAATGAGATTTTTTTTTGATATCATTGGAAACTTAAGTGTTTATGACATAAGAGTTAGTGTGCTAGGAAAAATGTTTACAACTCACAAAAATTCCAATTTCAATGGAGCTTCCATTTAAATGAGATATATTTTTTAAAGACCAGCTCTGTACATTTCTTAAGTGAGATAAAATCTAAGGCTAACAAAATTCCTTTTTTTTTCCTCATTTTAAATATTGACTTGAATGAAACATCAGACTTTCCCAGAGGAAAAGCCTCAGAGGTGAATCACAATTGCTAGCTTTACTGTTTGTTTTCAATGCATGGTTTACTTGTCTATTTTTAACCTCCATCCTGCTGTTTTATAACACCTCATCTTTGTAGTTTTCTGTAGCTTTGCCAAATCAATCTATTCTCAGAGGTTTACAGATCACTATAAGTATCATGTTGTATGGTAGCATCAGTGAAAATGTTCAGAATTATTATTGAATAGAAAATATTTATTTTGCTATTAATAGTGAAAGTTTATTTTCTCTCATTTTTAGCATTAATACCTAGTTCTAATTGTTCATAAAATACCTTTTAATGCTATTCTATTTTGAAAGGATTCAATGAGATCTCTTGATACCATTGACAACATTTTATATATATATAAGGCAGAAGAGTTTAAGGTGCTAGGGAAAAATGTTTTCTTTGAAAAAAAGATTTCTTTGAAATTTTTTGCCTTATGTAAAAAAATGATTAAACTAATTTCTTCTTCCATGCTAAGAAACTGTAGGACAAAAATTCTGTACCAGAAAAAAATTATAGAGACCAAGAAAATTACATTAAATACCACCGGATACTGTAGCTTATTATTGTTTGGTCTTATTTCCTCTCATGTGCTCATTGCTCTTCACTTGGCACCAGTTGTTCCAGAGAAGAGCAGTGATGTTAGCACTACCACTATTGGACTACCCTCAGGCTTCAGGTCGTGCCAATGTGAGAAATAGTAAAGCATTCCAGAGTTTCCTTATTAATTTCTTAGCTTTCCTTATTGGCTTCTAATATGTTTAGGATTTCTGAACCATTAATAACCTTTCCATAAATGTAATGCAAACAAATATAAATGTAATCAAATTTAAAAAGAATGTATGAAGAGTTATTTCTTATACAGCCGTAAACCTTTGTATTGGAGAGAAATATAAGCATCATATTATCCATATGATCATTTTAGAATGACAGTTGCTTAATTTTTAAGGTCTAAATAGGATAAGCCCTGCAACAGACATTTATCAATGAACCAAAGATTTTATCTATTTTTTTCCTTTCTGGCATCAAAAAGCTTTTTTGCTATGAATTTAATTTTCTTTACTTCGAGTTATTTTGTTCTTTTTGTAAATACCCTCACTCTAATTTAGGATTTCTTCAGACCTAAGAACAAACTTTCTTTATTTATTTAGTTTTGTGTGTGTGTGTGTGATCATGTTCAGTTATTCTACAGAGATCCATTTTTAATTTCATAGATAGATGATCATTAAGTCATGATTGAGTGATTATCTTTGGTGACCCACAAAGATTGGAACCCTATCTGTCAGCCTTTTACCCTTATTTATATGTGTGTATAGCCAAAATCATCATACAAAACATTAATATCTGCTAGCTAAGAATGACTCTTAATATGGTTTTATATGATTTGCCTTTCAGATGAAAACTTTAGGGAAATTCTTAATCACTACAAAATAAAATCAGTGTTTTCCTTGGCATATGTTTAGATTTTTTTCCATTTTCTTGAAATTTAGTCTTGAATGAGAAGCTTGTCCTACTTAAAATATGAGTGGTCAGGAAAGTGTAAAACATTCCTTAGTATTCAGTTTGCTACAGGCATTCAGTCATCAGATAGATTTTTCCTTTTGTATTTTGAAGATCAAATGAGATTCTTTTAAGTACTTATGGGAAAAAATCATGCTGTACTTCATATCATCACTTTTGAATGAAGTTTTTAGATTTTATAAACAGACTCTGACCTTTACAAACCTAGGAACCCAAACTCTTTCATAATCATGCCAGAAGCATTTTTGAAATGCCAGTTTTTATGCTTTAATGCAATAAAAATGGTCTTTAGGTAATTTTTTTAATTAATGATTTTTTCTAGAAGTGCTTACATTTTATATCCTTTTTAAAAAACAATTTTGTTGAGGCCTAATTTTCGTTCTATACAATTCACCCATTTTAAGTATATAGTTTGATGAGTTTTAGTAAATTTAGATGCCAATATGTAACCATCTCTACAATCCAGTTTTAGAAAATTTCCATCAGGATGGATTTTTTAAAAGCTGGTTTCTATTTAAAGAGGTTATTTTTTTAAAACTGAGATCAATTACTTAATGACATTTTTTCTAATTAACTTTATTTGAATTCTTAATGTCTTCTTCCATTTTAGTAAATTATGTTGAAAAATATATTGAGTTTTAGAATAGGAATAGACAAATTAGTGGAAGAGAACCCAAAATAGACTATGGTACAGTCATGTGTCTCTTAATGACAGAGATATGTTCTGAAAAATACATTGTTAAACAATTTTGTCATTGTGTGAACATTATAGAGTATGCTTATACAAACGTAGGTGGTATAGCCTACTACACACCCAAGCTATATGGTATAGCTCATTGCTCCTAGGCTACAAACCTATATATATGACCCTGTTGAATACTGTAGCCAATTATAACAGAATGGTAAGTATTTGTATATATAAACATAGAAAAGGTACAGTAAAAATACAGTATTATAATCTTATGGGACCATCATCATATATGTGGTCCCTTGTTGACTGAAATGTTGTTATGCAATGCATGACTGTATATAGAATCATTTAGAAAACAATGTGTTAAAACCATTGGAAAAAGAAAGGGTCATTTAATAAATGGTAGTAGGGCAGTTGGTTAAGCCTTCGAAAAAAATTAATTATCGTAGAGTACTATCTGTGGTTTGCTAAAATAAATTTTAGGTATATCAGTTATCTAAATGGAAGATACAAATTCATAAGAAAATTAGAAAAAGGCAAAATAATTTCTAGATGTGGAAAGATTTTCTAAGTATTAAAGAAAATATGGAATAAAATAGAAAGGAATATGCTGCTTGCCTTTGACTACATAAAAATGAAAAACATGTAACAAAGTATAAGACAGAAGACAAGCTGGGAAAAATACTTGCAACAAACAGATATGAGAAGCATGTAATGTATACAAATTGATAAAAAAAACAAAAAACAACAAAATGTAACAGATGATCATATAAATAGTTCAAAAAAGTAGAAATTGAATTTGCCAATGTGTGTATCAAACAACAGAACTTTAAAGGGCATGAAGCAAAAACTGACAGAACCGAAAAAAGAAATAGAACAAATCCACAATTATAGACTTCATCTCCTCACTCTCTCAAGAATTGATAAAACTAGACAGAAAGTCAGTAAAGACTAAAAGAATTGAACACTACCACAAACCACAGATTATAATTGACATTTTTAGAGCACTTCATCAAACAACAGAATCCAAATTCAAATTTGTTTCAAGTACCCATGGAATATTCACCAAGATAGACCATATCTGCATCATAAACAAATTTCAACAAATTTAAATGAATTGAAATCAGACAATGGAATCAAACTAAAACTCTCAAAACAACTTAATTCTAAGTAATACAATGGTCAAAGAGGAAGTCTCAAGGAAAATAAAAAGTAATACATTGAACAGAATGAAAATACAGCAAATCATAATTTGTGGCACACAGCTAAAGCAGTGCTGAAAGGGAAATTTATAGCACTGAATGCTTATATCTGAAAAGAAGATCTCAAGTCAGTAACCTAAGTTCCCATCTCAAGAAAATAGAAGAATAAGAGCAAAATAAGCACAAAGGAAGCAGAAGAGAGCAAGTAATAATGATAAGTACAGAAATCAATGGAAATCAATGAAATTGAAAACACAACACAATAGAGAAGTCAATCAAAATTTAAAAGTTAATAAAGGAATACCCCAAAGAACTCTTTGTATATAAATTTGGCAGTTTAGATGAAATGGACCAATTCCTTAAAAACTACCAATTCTTAACCCAAGATGAAATAGATACTTTTTATAATCCTATAACTTTTAAAGAAAGTAAATAGTACTTAGAAACACTTTGGGACAAGAAAAAAGCTCCAGGCCCAGATGATTTCAGTGGTGAATTCTATATATTAAAAGAAGAAATAACGTCAGTTTTACACCATCTGTTCCAGAAATAGAGGAGGGAACACTTCCCATCTCATTTTATGAAGCAATTATTATCCTGATACCAAAATCCAACAAAGATGGTGCAAGAAAATAGTGCAAAAAAAAAAAAACAACTAAAGACCAATATTTCTCATGAACTTAGATGTTAAAATTCTCAACAAAATATCAACAAAACAAATCCAACCATGAGTAAAAAGAATTATACACCATGACTAAGTGGGATTTATTATGGGTGTATAAAAGTGCTTCGAACACTCATAATTGTATGGGACCACTGTCATATATGCCATCCATCATTGACTGAAATGTTGCTATATGGTATATGACTGTATATAGAATCATTTAGAAAACAATATGTTAAAACCGCTAGAAAAAGAAAGAGTCATTTAATAAATGATAGTGGGGTAATTGGTGTTAAGCCTTTGGAAAATAAATAATGATAGAGAAAATAAATCAATGTACAAATACACCATATCAATGGGCTAAAGAATAAAAATTATATGATCATATTAGTTAATGTAGAAAAAGCACTTAATAGGATACTATACCCATTCATGAGAAAAATTATCGGCGAGTAGTAGAGTGGAATTACCTCAACTTGATAAAAAGCGTGTATAAAAAGCATACAGCTAAGCTTATACTACATTGTGAAAGATTGAATGCTTTCCTCTTAATATCGGGGCTAAGGCAAGACTGTCCACTCCTATCTAATATCATATTGGAAGTCATATCTAGTGCAGCAGGAAAGAAAAAATAAAAGGCAGATTGGAAAGGAAGAAATAAAACTTTCCCTATTTTCAGGTAATGTGTGTGTTTGTAGAAAATCCTAAGCAATCTAAAAAAACCTCAGAAATCTGTTAGAACTAGTGAGTTTAGCAAGGTAACAGGTTACCAAAGTCCATACACAAAAATTAATCATATTCCTATGTCCTAGCAGTGAGCAATTACAAACCAAAATTGAAAACACAGCACAATTTATAATTGCTCCAAAAATAATGAGATGACTGTATATAAATTTAACAAAATGTCCACAGGATCTATATGTGAAAACTACAGAACACTGATGGATAAAATAAAAGACCTAAATAAAATGGAGAGATGCACTGTGTTCATGGACTAGAAGACTCAACCTAGTGAAGATGTCAGTTCTCAAATTTCCCTGTAAATTTAATGAAATTCTAATTCCAGTAGGATTTTTTGTAGATACAGACAATATGGTTCTAAAATTTATATTGAAAAACAAAGGAACTAGAATAGTTAAGTACAAGCATTTAACTGTGTGTAGGGGTGGGCTCTGGAGTCAGATTTCCTAGGTTTGAATACCAGCTCCACCACTTACTAGTTATGTGACCTTAGATAAGTCACTTAAACTTTCTTTACTTTAGTTTTCTCGTCTATAAAATAGGAATAATAATAATTGCCTATCTGGCCAGGTGTGGTGGCTCATGCCTGTAATCCTAGCACTCTGGGAGGCCGAGGTGGGAGGATCACTTGAGCTCAGGAGTTTGAGACCAGCCTGAGCAAGAGTGAGACCCTGTCTCTACAGAAAACAAGAAATTTAAAAAAAAAGAAAATAATGCCTATCTCATAAGAGTTGTAAAGATTAAATTATTTAGTGCATGTAAAGCATTTAGAACAGTAACTGGCACATAGTAAGCCCTTAGCAAACCCCACATTAGCTGTCGTTATTACTAGCTCTTAACTGTGAATAATTCAAGAAGTCCTATACTCAAAATCTTAGCTTCTTTTGAAAGTGAACTAAAATGTCATCTTTTCCTAAAATATTTCTTTTTGTTGTTTGGTTTTAGATGTTGTGAAGAGACCTTGTAAGACGTACCAAAGAACTTCTGCATAATTAAGAACTTTAAAAAGAGAGAAATTTGTTAGAAAGCAAACATTGTTTCTTGAATTTAATTCTCTTCCAAACATTTCTCTCAATTTTTTCCTTTAAATAAGTCCTGAATATTTTTATCAATATGTAAACTTCAGAACAATTTATTTCATATTATTCAAAATATTATTTTAGGCTATTGTATTTGGGACTTTTCAAAAGCTATTCC
Organism: Indri indri; assembly: GCA_004363605.1. Lineage (NCBI taxonomy): Eukaryota > Metazoa > Chordata > Mammalia > Primates > Indriidae > Indri > Indri indri. The sequence continues at coordinate 6,973 of RJWJ010035409.1, forward strand.
TAGTAATCACAATTTTCTTTTTCCATTTATAGGTCACCATTTGCTGCTGTGACAGACTATTCAGTTACAAGGAATAATGTCATACAGCTCTGCCTGGAATTAACAACAATCGTGCAACAGGTATTGGCTGACAAACTTTTCCTCTGTCAGTGTATTAGCAATTTCATATTCCAACAATGGGAAGTATCCCATTTACCAAGAGATTGTAAGATGCTCGTTTGTAAGGTTCTCATTCAAAGACAAATGGTTCTGAAGAAACCAAATACATAATTATTTATTGGGAAACTATGCATATAGCCCAATTAACTTACCAGAAGATATGAAAGGAATCTGAACCTTTAAATATGTCATTATAATAAGATCATAATGACTGTTAGTCTCACACTTTCAATGGGGATGACTAAAGTATGTTGCGTTTCACAAAATTAAATTACCCCCTTAGATAACAATCTCAGAATTTTGCTCTAAGACACTATTAGTTTCACTTATGCATGTACACATACAAACAAATATGCATAATAGCTTTTAACAATGGTCTAATTACCTGAACTGATTTTTTACTTTGAATATTATCTAAGTCATGGATTCTAAAATCAGATGCCTTCAGGGGACCAGCAGCTAATATAAATGTTTGAATCAAGCCTAATATAAGACAAGGAGAAATGGTAGAGACTGGGGTGAATTGACTAGTACATATTCTGAAAAAATGTGTTTAAATCTAATAACAAGACACATCTGAGAAATCTGAGGCTTGCAGCCATCACTCTGTGTATCAGTCTATTGCTGCTGCTGCTTTCTCAGGGTGCCATTTTTTAATGATATAGAAATAGGGAAAGCAGAGGATAATATATGATGATACAAGAGATTATTGGATAAATTAGGAAAATTTATTATTTAATTTATCCTTCTCTCCTTCATTACCAGGAATAATTGTGAGTTTCTTATATTGCCTATATTTCCTCAAAGAAATAAGAAATTTTATTAGTATAGATTTAAATCCTGCAGCATATTTTTTGTTGTACTGTATAGATTTTACTTGGATCATCTCTCTGAAACTGCAGGTTTTAAGATGTTTTTCATTATAGACCTTAGAGTAATTTTGTAACTTTCAATCGTGGAACACATTAGACATTATATCATGGCAATGAGAAAGTCAGCAACTCATTGCTGTTTAGTTAAAGAGACATTCATGAAGATGGTAGATATTTTATAAGCTTTGAAGTATCCTAACAGTCTTACTGTATGTCTTCATATTTGGTATCAGTAACTTTCATTTTTGAATTTGAAAGATCTCAACTGGATAGTAGGGAGAAGAGTGGCATTTTAGGGCAAGGGTTAGCAAATGCTTTCTGTAAAAGGCCAGATAGTAAATATTTAAGGTCTTGTGGGCTGTACAGTATCTGTTGCAACTACTCAACTCTGCTGTTGTAACACAAAATCAACAATAGATAAGGTATAAATGAATGGGTGTGGCTATGTTCCAGTAAAACTTGATTTACAAAAATAGGCAGCAAGCCAAATTTGTCACATGAGGTATAATGTACAACCTATGTTCTAGGGCAGTATTAGTCCAGTGTGATCTACACACCAGCAGCATTATCATCACATGGAAACTTGCTAGAAATTCAGGTTCTTGAGACCCACATCAAATGTACTGTGAGTAGGGCACGGGAATCTGCATGCTTGTTAGTGTTCCAGGTAATTCTGTTTCTCATATATTGTTCTAGGGTGCAGAGAGAAAAGAGCAATAATATAATCTATGGATAATTTGTCTTACAGTTCTGAATTGTCCATAGCATTTCTTTAAAAAAATCTATTTTCTAAAGCTTTATTTCTCTTAGAGGCATTAAACTTGACAAGATTTGAGATGTGGATAACAGATTATTAGTTTCTTCCCTTTTACTATGAGAGAAAGAAATTCTCTCTGATTTAAAGGGTACCTATTACACAGTATTTGTACAGAAATCATTCCTCACCTTTTAATATTGGGTATGTGCTCTGTAGCAACCTATATACAAACAATAATATTAACAATAATTATTACACTTATCTGCTACATGATAAGATCTGTGATAACCATATTATATGTGTTTTTCGAGTATTTTCATTTATACATGAGACCCAACACAATTGAAATACGTGGAACTAAATGGATGAATTAAAAGTTTATTTTCAACTTTTTATACTTGAGAAACTTATTTCTATGAGAAAGCAAGCAATGTGATGTCAACTTCCAAAATAATTTCAAGCATAATTATAACAGAAAAGTGGGTGTTTTTCATTTTTCATGTCTCTTCCAAACATCTGGAACTGGATAACCAGTTTTAGGTTTACTTTTGAGTAATTGGCCAACACTTTGTTGCCTTATAAACCAAGACTACAATTCTAGCTAGCAACCGTGTTAAGTTTTCTAGACAATCTCGAAGGAGGGTATCAGGGGATTTATTGCTACTTAATTCATACATACCTAGTGTTTTCCTGTATCAAAAAGGGATAAGCAAAATGATCTTGAAAAAAAACTTCCTTTCTTTTAACTTTTACATCTAGAGTGAGATCAGAAATGTAGAGTTTTCTATGTTTAGAACTCACAGGCTCCAGAGTATACCTTTGTCACTCTAACCTTTAGCCATTACATTGAGAAGAATGGCTGAAATAATTTTCAATGAATTAAGATCTTCTGTAGAAACATATGCAGTGGTGGAAGTGCAATTTGTGTCAGATATGACTAGCCCACACATACTGGGATTTTAAGAACCTACCATCTGACTAATAAGTGATTTAGTTTTTGTTTGTCTCCAAAATGTATGAACACCTGCTTTTGACAACTACTTCATAGGAAACATAACCCATTCTGATATTGCCCTCAGAGGGTTGTTTATGCTCTCAACAGTACCTTTTGACAACTAACTGCACTATTTGACTCAACATTCTCTTAGAAATATTATATTAAGGCAGTAATGGATTTAAGTTTGCTATTTACAGGTCAGGAAATATTAGGTAGGAAAGAGAGATGTTTTAATAGGTCGAACTGTAAGTATATTCAGTTTTGACCGAACACAGAATTATTGAAATACTCCACATATACTCTGGACATAGAAGGACTTTCTGTGCTCTCCACCCACTGTATACCGTACTCTATTTTGAAGAGGATTCCGTGCCTTTCTTACGACATTTTGCTCTTTCATTACCTATTTTTGTTTTTTAAAGTTCAGTAGCTCATGACATTTGTCACAGTTACTTCTACCTCATTCTCATTTTCCCATCACATGCTGTATTCAATGTGTCACCTTTAAGATGCTTTGAACAAAATCTTCTATACAGGAGTCTTTTTGGTTCTTGTCTTGCCCACCCCATCCCAACCTGCACATGGCTTGATACCTCAATTCTTACTTTAACTAGGTCTTTCTGTTGTACCTTGAAGGAAATATTAGCTTTCTCCTAATAAAACATGTCTTCATGACATCCTGATTTAATCTACTTGCAAATATAAAATCGGTCACTTGCAGACTATTCATTCCAAATCCCAGCTCCAGTTTTTTCACTTTCAGCAGTTGTCCACTGTTTCTAAGTTGACTACAAACTCTTCTCTTTGAAATTCAAAGGGCTCCACAAATGGCCCTAACATAATTTCAGTTTTGTCTTCAAGTACTCCCGTGTATCTTAATTGTACTCTAGTTCACATGGATGACTTATTGCTAGTAAAATAGGTCATGCAATTTCTTTTTATGTTGTGAGGCCTCTGCAAAATATTATGTCCCATCTTTCAAAGCCTTTAGTGTATGCCACCTTTTTCATGAAACTTTTCCTATTTCCCACAACTATTTATACCTTCTCCCTACCTTTACCATTTATAGTTAATGTAATTATTGATATGGTTGGGATTAAGTATAACATCTTGGTGTTTGTCTTCTATTTTTCTGGCTATTCCTTGTTCTCATTTTCATTTTTTCCTTATTTCCAAATACTTTTAGATTAATTGAATTTTATGATTCCATTTGTCCTTTTTTTGACTTACTAGCTATCATTCTTTGTCATGTGGGCAGAGGTAGAGTCCCTTAACCTTACTTTGCGTAGCACTTCACATCTCTTCTATGACAGTTATAGAATAATAACTGTGAATAATAATTATATGACTTCAATGATAAACTCCTTGAAGACAGGAAGAGTGTCTTACTAATTTTCATGTATAGTGGATGTTGATTACATATTTGTTAAAATAAATTGACCTGAGCTCAGTTATCCCCTGTGGTTAGCACATGCTCGTTTGTACCCTTCTAAGAAAAATTTGCAATTAAGTGCTTGAATTGTGATTCATTTTTATTTCCCCTTGCATGTAAAAGCTTCAGTTCTGTCTGTACTCTTCATATAAAGAATCCCAGATACCCATCACTTAAATTATCAATTTATTCATTAGTTAAAGTAACAGTATTGATGCTCATAACCACTTTCTAGGGCAAAATGAAGGTGAACAAAACTTTCTGAAACACTATGCAAATATATAATGCTAACAAAACATGTCTTTTAGAGGAAATTCTATTATAGGCATGATATATTAGTGCTTATAAATCATCTTCTAAATAACCTAATTTTTTTCAACTGTTATGTAATATCTCTTTTCAGTACCAAGTTTTTCTGTGGTCTGGGGTCTGTTGCTACTGTAATAGCAGTAGGAATGAAGATTGATAGATAAAATAAAGAAATAAAATAATTTTTTCTTTATGGTGAAACTACAGGTGATTTTATTTAGACTCTTACTTTTCTATATTTTCCAAATGAATTTTTATTTTCTGAAATAAATTTGAGTTACCACAAAAATGGAAAGACAAATGCTATGTGCACTGAAGAAATGCTGCTTTAAGTTTGATAAAAGAACACAGCATAGACAAATAGTTGAATTATATTTTTTTATTTATTTTAAAGATAGAGTCTTGCTCTGTTGCCCAGGCTGGAGTGCAGTGGCATCATCATAGCTCACTGTAGCCTCAAACTCCTGGGCTCAAGCAATCTTCCTGCCTCAGCCTTCCAAGTACCTGGGATTACAGGTGTGAGCCACCACACCTGGCCTTGAATTATATTTTAAAATGAATTACGTAGCTTAAAAACAGTTAATGTCCATCCAATCAACTAATTCAGTCATTATATACATACTAATCACTGCATTTTATTGGAATTATATGAAGTATCTGAAGATAGAAATTAAACTTAAGCCGCCAGTAAAAGAGGCCAATTTGAATAAGTAAGGTGTAGACTTTTTAAAAAAATATCTAGGGCATGCATTTATTACTAGGCTTTCAAGAAATCTCATCTGAACAGTTATGATGATGGTTATGCTTTGAAATATGCTGCGCTTCAAATTATTTTTCACTCAACTTTAATTATTTTTATTCCCTTTGCAGCAAGATGAGATGATCAATATCTAAAAATAAGCTGTCACAAATGGCTTTTACCCCTTCTTAACACAAAGGGGTGGTACTATGAAGTAAATGGAAAGTGCTTCTTGAAATTGGCCACTTATATTTAAAATAATGCTAAAATTAGGGGATAAGGATGTCAGTTTCTTTTTTAAAAACCTCCATTTAGAGGAATTTATTTAATCTACTATATTTATTTTACTTATTCCCAGTTGTGATGGATTTGGATCATTGTATTTGAAGTCTTTTAAAGAGCTTTTTCCCCCAACACTTTCCTCCCCACATAAGGTTGATTATAATAACACTTTTGAGAAAAAAGGGAAACTGATTTTAAAATCTTAAATGGAAAGAATTCTCACGAAGAACCAAAGCTTCATTTAGAGCACTGTCAGCAACTGCATCAGAAAAATGAGACAGGTACCCACGCACTACTTGTCAGCATTGAAATAATTGCCATGATGCCTGCCTTAATGGATATCAGCTTAAATTAAAATTATTCTACTGTACCATTTTTATATTGTCCACTTCAAACACAAAAATGATGAATTAGATTGTCACTAGTTAAGAAATGAGCACAAAAGTGTCAGTTTGCCAGGTAAAACTATAGCGAAGCTTCGAATACTTGGGCAAGGGACAGGAGTGGGGACAATGAGTCTTGGGAGACTTGAGACTCAGCTCTGTTGCCTCATGATCATTTCACATTGGACAAGCCATGTCATTGCTTAACAGAAATAATTACATCTACCTCAAAGTTATTGTGAAAAACAAATGTATTTTAAAATAGTTCATTAACATGAAGTGAAAAACAAAAAGGAAAGTAAGTAATATTATTTATAAAATGGATGAGGAATAAAGAGATTAGATAAAAGGAAGTAGAATAAGAACTTTGTTTTAAATGTACAGAGATTTTTTTTTCCCTCCATTTGGTGTTCATTAGTTTTCTTAATCTGCATTTATAGTGAAATCTGAATTACATGCTGAGGGAAAACTTTCAGCATGTTGTGGAACATTTTAAATCAGATTTTGAAATGTTAAATACGGAGTGAAAACTCTTTTAAAATTCAAGTTTCAACAGTATGTTTTACCTGAACTGGTCCCCTCTGAACTGTATTTATTAAAATCTCTTTCTGCTTTCTTAAGGGCTTGATCATTTTTCAATCATTTTAGATCCATTTTCCATGTCCTTTGGTATCACTGCTTGTCTGAATAGTATTGTAAACATTTTATAGAAAACTATAAAGAACAGCTATAATCATCCCAACCTAATTACACAGAAACAGCTAGCGATGTTGCTTTGGTCTTTCCTGTAATAAATGTCTTTACTTAAGTTGTTATTCTGATTTTCTGACAGTTCATTTGTTTTCCTTTGTTCCATATTTACCTGTCAGATGTATTTTGTTTCTTTATATGTAACCTAAACATCTGTACCCCTATAAACAACAAACAATAAAATAAAAATAAAAGATATGATTTTCCTTTATTTTTTTTCCAATAGATCTAGGGGGTACAAGTAGTTAAAAAAAATTAAAAAAGAAAACAGAAAAAATATTCTTCAGAGATCAATATTGAAAATGTTTATTTTTGATGAGCAACCTTCCCTAAATTATGTGTATGTGCTTTCTAATCACTTTAACAAAGTGATTTATAATATTATAATTTTAAACACAAAAAATAAAAATAAACAATTTATGAACTACTTTCTCAATCTTCATTTTAAAATAAAAATATAAATGAGCATATTGAGTGTATAGCCCTTTTAAAATGTATTCCTGCTAAAATTTAACTACTTCATCTGTTTTATCTTAATCAAGTTGTTATTTACTCAAGGTAAATACTTGAGAGAAAATAAGATTTTTTTAATATTTATGGAATTGGAATTTGTGGTTTAAATTCTTAGAGTACATATTCGTAATTACTTTTAAAAAGATTATAGAATTTTGTTAAAATTATGGAAGTAATTTTAAAAGTTTCATTAAGGATTTATTTAAGAAAATTTGGCCTGAAGGTTTATCGACTATAGCTGTCACATTTAATTATATGCCTTCTATGTGAATAGTACCTCCTTTACCTTTTTGGTTGACATTTTATATTATTTATGCTTACATTTTATGGCAAAATAATGTAGTGGTCTTTGAAATGAAGTAGATCTGAGTTCATCATCCTGGCTTTGGTTTTCAACAACCAGTTATAAACTTGGACAAATTACTTCATATCTCTGATGCTCTGTGTCTTTATCTGTAAAAGTGAATCCCTACCATGTTAGATTATTGTAGGGTTGTTGTGAAGACTAGAAACTTAGCCCATGATCTGGCATTTAGTGAGAGCTTAAAAATGACTGTTAGAGTTATCTTATATGGCAAAAGAGCCTTTGGAAATGCTAAACTCAACTAGTTTTTTGCTCCACAGGAAATTTCAAGGGTCGATGCTCTGCTTACTTTTGGTATTGAGTGGCAATGAAGAAAGACCTATTTCTAAAATGAGTGATTTTTTTAAAAAAGAATTTTGGTTTAACTTAGGCTATTCTTTAGATTTTAATGCAAATTGATTACTCTGCTTCACATTCTGGAAGATATTTTGAAACATACGTGTTCAAATGTAATACAGAAATTAATTTTGATGACCCGGGAACTTACCATTCCTTCCCACATATTCAAATAACCTAGAGTTAAAAATAGAAAACTCAAAACATATAAAGGTGAAAGGCCAGTGTATAGTAGTCAGTCATATAGAATGTGTGTTTTAAAAGGCATATTAAAATCCAAGTAGTAGTTAAATACATGTAAAGATGTAAAGTGGATACATAAATTTTGCTGAAGTAGGCAGAGTATGTATTCTATGGTTCATGTAGTGTTAAAAAATGTAAAGCCCAGCCAAGATAGCCTCACAGTCATTTTAAACACAACTTTAAATACTACTTTTACTGTATACTCAGGGTTAGTGTTTAAGTCTTCCTGAATCAGACATTCTAGGTGACCTGAAAATTGGATTGGGGCTCTTGGGATCAAAACTGGGACATTTAAGACCGAAAACCAGGGCAAGTTTTATATGTAATTTTTAAGCACTATGAATTATATTACTTAGCACACACATTGAAGACAATATAAAAGGTGATCCTGTTTTTTCACTTTCTTTTTTTTCTCTTTTAGTTGACACATTATAATTATAGGTATTTATAGGATACAGAGTGATATTTTGATAACATGGATATACAGTGCACAATGATCAAATCAGGGTAATTAGCATATCTGTCACCTCAAACATTTATTATTTCTCTGTGTTGGGAACATTTTAAATGCTCTCTTCTAGCTATTTGAAAATATATAATAAATTATTGTTAACTGTAGTCACCCTACAGTGCTACAGAACACTAGAACTTATTTCTATCTAGCTGTAATTTTGTATCCATTAACCAACCTCTCCCTGTCCTACCCTCCCGCTTACCCTTCCCAACCTCTAATAACCACAATTCTACTTACTACTTCTATGAGCACAACTTTTTTTTAGCTCTCACATATGAGTGAGAATGTGCACTATTTATCTTTCCGTGCCTGACTTATTTTGCTTAACATAATGCCCTCCAGGCTCATCCATGTTGCCTTGAATGGCAGAATTTCATTCTTTTTTGTGGCTGAATAGTGTTCCATTTTGTCTTTATCCATTCATTTGTTGATGGACATTTAGGTTGATCCCATATCTTGACTACTGTGAATAGTGCTGCAATAAACATGGGGGTGCAGGTATTCCTTTGGTATACTGATTTCCTTTCTTTTGGATAAAGACACAGTAGTGGCAATTCTGGATCACATAGTAGTTCTATTTTTAGTTTATTGAGAAACCCCCATACTATTTTCTATAATGGCTATACTAATTTATATACCCACCAACAGTATTTTTTTACTTTCTATTTAAACAAATAATACTTTTAGTTCAGTGCAATTATACTTTATCCTTTAAGTTTTCTTCAGCTGTTTTAATCATGAAGCAATACTAATATCTTTTAAAATTTTCTGTATAATACTCATATAGTAGATCAGAAGTTAGATATAGAACTAGTTAGAGATAATATCCAGATAACTCGAAGACTTTTTTCATAAAGACAAATATAAAAACTAGTTTGTACCCTCATAATACCATGAAATAAAAAATAAAATAAATAAATAAATAAATAGAATTTGCAAATCTGAGGGTACATTACATATGAATACCTATATGTTCTCAAAGGTCTATGTATGAGAATATTATAATCAAAATAGATATTAAATATACACAAGAAATCATTAATATA
>RJWJ010035410.1:0-16828 GCA_004363605.1 Indri indri
GTAAGGAGAGGGTTATTTGTACTTGTTCACTCAGCATATAGTTGATTAAAAATTAATATAAGCAATGGAATTGGGAGTGCCTTTTGGAACAACAATGTTGATTCAACAGGGAGGATGTTTGCTAAAGATCTTATTTTAGGGATCAATGTCTTTCGATTGACCGATCCTTACAAGTGTTTTTTTGTGGCATAGGCAACTGCATGACTGGCAATGTAGTAAAACTCCTGTTTTCATATCTACCAAATTGCAGAATGTTACCTCTCTCGTGAAGTCAATAAAATATGGATTACAAACTCCATTGAGATCTTTGCAAGCTGATTCTAAAATCTTTTTGAAAATGAACAAGTAAGGATTTGCTCTACCAAACACAAAAACAATAAAACTATGGGGGTGGGGGCTGTAAAACTGAATAAAAGAAGAGTATCTGTGGCATTTATGCAAGAAAAGACCAATTAAGCCATGATACAGAACAGAGCCCGAAGCAAGCCCATTCATGGATATATGGGAATTTGTTATATGACCCATTTCATAGCAGCAGGAAAAAGATGAACCCTTCATGGAATGGTTTTATGTCAATTGAGAAGATAAAGTTAAGTTTCTGCCTCGCAAAAACAAACAAACAATAAAATAAAGTCTAGGCATTAGTTGGACAACAGTTTCTAGGAAGCTCCAGATAGATGGTAAATATTTTCAGCTTTGGGGGCCAGTTTCTGGCAAGTACTCAACTCTGCTGTTGTAGCACAAAGGCAGTCATCAACGACACATAAACAAGTAGGTGTAGTTGTGTTCCAATAAAATTTTTTTTTTGCAAAGACAGGCAGCTTGCTGATTACTGGATAAAAAAGCTATCAGCATTTAAAAAAAACAAAGTATAAGAAAAATATAGGGAAATTCATTATAACATCAGTGTGAGGAAGTCCTTGCGAGGCACAAATTAAAGCAATTTATTAAAAATATCCAATTTGGGCAAGAGTATTGGGAAAGGTTTTTAAATATATTCCTTCTGGGCATTAATTTCATTGCAAGGAACTTATCCTATAGAGTAGATTGCATTCATACACATTGACATAGCTTTATCTCCATAAACATGTATATAGAAAAAGTTGAAAATAAGCTAGATGTCCATTAATAGAGGATTAATGAATTCATGATACGTCTATAATATGTCTAGCAGTCAAAAGGAAAAGGTAGTTCTACTAATACATGTACTGACATAGGAAGATATCCCTGATGCACTGTTTTTTAAGAAAAGCAATTATCTTATGAAGTATATAGTAATACCTTATTTTTGTTATACATGATGTATATTGTATATATATGTAGAAAGAATTCTAGAAAGATAGACATCAAATTGGTTACTTCTAAGAGTAGAGTGGGGGTTGAGTGAGAACTTGGCCTCCCGCAGTGTACTGTATACCCTTCTATATTGTTTGAATGCATTACAGTGAGCACATACTAGCTAAATATAAGAAAGGTCTTCTAAGAGGCTGTACTCAGAATTCTGAGAAATGCAGCATGGAATTAGGGGACTCTATGGCCAATTTTCTAGAACCAGAGATGAGAGGAGGGAGGATGGTTGTGGAAGCAGCCCCACTCCATTCAGTGCTCAAGGCGTGTCATGGACCTCTGGAGGTGGAAGAGGGTAGGCAGGCACCCACATGGGGAAGGTTATCTCATAGATGGGAGACAATGAGGATGAAATGGGAAGAGCACACCTTGGACTATCAGTGTAATCCTTGTCACTGCATGGCTTCCCGCCCTGGGACAGAGCTCTTGGCTTTCAGGCTACTGAGAAGATCTATGGTCAGGGTTAAATAATATCACAGATGTGTAACTCAGATATAACTGTCCTACTTATGGCTGATGCTCAGCGCAGTTTCTCATTCAAACAAACAGTGATCCAATTAAGAAGTCTTGAGAAATACTGGAGATCTTTTACTGTGGTCATCCGAAAAGTGATGGCTTAAGGGTTTTACCAAAAGAGACTTCCCAGAAAGCCTCTTTCATCATCTTATCTTCTTCCCTCATTCATGGCAGCTGCAAAAATCTCATCTCCTCTGTCTCATTCACGTATTCCACTCACAGACACGTGGTTCTCACATTTTCTTTGTCTTTTCCCAAACAATTTAGCTTACACGTGACACCTATGCACAGGCCGTAGAGACATGTAATCTGTCCTTGGCTAAGTCTGCTTTTCTTATAAGAATCATATTCCCATGGAATGTGGCAAACAAAGAAAAAAGTTGAAATTTTCAAGTGGCTTCATGACTAGGATCCTGTTTGTGCCTCTAGTTTTATTTCTTCTAACCTCATACTATTCACAATTTCCCCAAACTCACCATGCCGGTCTCTATTTTGAACATCACTCCTCCTCCATCCAGTTAACTCCCAGTCGTTTGATGGGTCATAGCTTGTTTGGTATTTCTTCCAGGAAGCCTTCTTTGATACTCCTAGGACAGGTTAGGTGACCATTTTCTTCTCTGCAGTACCTTCCTGGCACCTCTGTTGACATCAGTCACACTGCGTTGTAATTGCCTTTTGTACCTACGTGTCACTGCAGTGGAGGCTGAGATCCATGAAGAGCAGGACTGTGTCTATCTTGTCCACCATTGCATCCCCAGCAACTGGCACAATGCCTGGCACCTAGAAGACAGTTGGCAAGTATTTGTTGAGTGCTTGAAGACAAGACTCCTAGCCGGAGTAGCTCAAGCAATCTCCTAAGGCCCTTACTTATGCACAAGAAGATTCTCATGTATCTGCCTTTTGAGCTTCAAATTCAGTCATGATTCAGAGCCAAGGTCAGAAATTATTTTCACGGTGGGAGCCCTCTGATTTGACCTCTGTGAAAAACTGAAAATATACTGGATGTCTAGCGATAGAAAAATGATTGGATAAAATATGGAATATTCATATATTTTGGAATATCCTACACTTCCTAAAGAAAAGTAGGTAGAACTTCATGTACTGACCTAGAGGGATATCCATGATATACATTGAGTTAAAAAAGCAGATAGCAAAGCAATCTTGTGTATTGGGATATGATATCATTTTCGTAACAACGACAATAACAACTAAAGTGGAAGAAATGAAAAGGGAAAAAAAATACTAGAGTATATATGTTTGTATATGTGTGAATAAACATAGATTGGTGTGAATGGATTTCTGTCACACTGTTTAACTTGGTTACCTCTGAAGAGTAGGATTGGAGAAGAGGAAATGATAAACTATGCATCTTTGTAACATTTGTTGTGTAAAATTACTATGTATTTTTAATCCAATAATTAAATCCTGTGGAAAGTACACTCAGATCACCATTTTCAAAATGCTGTATATCTGTGCTTCATAAACTTTAGTGTGGTGAAGATTACCTGGGGGTTTGTTAAAACCCGTATTCTTGGACCCCACCCTCAGCATTTCTGATTCAGCAGGTCTAGGATAGGGCCCAAGATTGTGCATTTTTAACAAGTTTCAGGACATGCTGATGCTGCTGGTCCGTGGACCTGACTTTGAGTAGCACTGCTGTATATCCAACTTTCCTGAAGAAAGGTGCTATGGTTTGCATGTGTCCCTCCAAAAGCATGTGTCAGAAACCTACTCCCCAATGCCACAGTGTTGGGAGGTGGGGCCTAATGGGAGGTGTTTAGATCGTGAGGGCTCCACCTTCATGAACGGAATGAACTAAAGCTGATTATAAAAGAGCTTGAGGCTGCGCACTGGAGCTCTTGCTCTCTTGCCATATGATGCCTTCCACCAAGTTATGACACAGCAAGAAGGCCCTCAGCGGATGCAGCCTCTCGTTCTTAGATTTGCCAACCTGCAGAACTAAGAGCTAAATAAACTTGTATTGTTTACGAATTACGCAGTGTGAGGTATTCTATTATAGCAGCACAAAACGGACTATGACAAAGGACATGTCAAGGAGACATTCAAGGCCACCTAGCAAGGACTGAGACTAGAGCAGTTTTAAGGGCGGTGCTTGAGTACCATTAGTGATAGGAAAATGTACTCGTTCTGCTAAATGGTGCTTACCAGCTTCTTAGAACCTGCACGGTGACTCTGGGAGCAGAAGTCATTCCCCATTTGCTCAAGGACACCGGGAGTATAGGGCTGCTGTTGGTTGTTGATGTTTCTCATATCCTTCACTCCACATTCTCATGATAAGCATTTGCTTCCCTTCTGGCCGCTTGAAAAGAGGCTTTACCTTTATCGAAGTTGGAAACACTGTGGGTGTGCAGGAAGGCAGCAGCATGCCTGGGTCCGTTTAGCCTGAGGGACACCAGCCACTGGGTGAAGGGTCTGTTAGAGCTGCCATGTGGTGGGAGTGAATGGTGTCACAGCCAATCAGTTTTAATTCTCATGGATGTCTTTTTTAGTGGGGCAAAGCCATTAAAGGAGAAGTCCTAGACTTGAGGTAGGAGTTACCGGAGTTTCAGGAAGGAACCCCAGGGTTCGGCCAGATCATTAGGAACTCAATGAAGGTACCATGGACTCTCACCATCCCTAGGTGGCTGAATAGCCATACAGGCAAGTGGTTCCAACTCCAGGTTTTGTCATTAAATAAACTTGATTTTGAATCCTAGCTCTGCCACTGCCTGGGTACGTGATCCTGAGCAAAGTTTCCTAGCCTCCATTTTCCCACTGTAAAAAGGAGATAAAAATACCTGCCACAGAGGATTCCCATTGGCATTGAAGGTAGTGATGTCACAGGTAAAGACCTTAGTATTTTTTGTAATCATCATCATCATTATTATAGCATTTCGGTGATTATAAAATGCACATTATAACATCTCTGAAATCAGGAAGCACCTTATAATTGCTGCAGGATGGGAAGCTGCTGTGATGTAATTGTCATGGTCTACGCACCAAAACTTGCAAAATGTGTATCGGCTACATGTAAAAAAATCCCAGAAACAATAGTGGTGGAGCACACATTTAAGAAACAGCATCACTAATATTCTTGGTGGCCTAGTCTTGAAGATGATAGTTTGGCGAAAAACATGGACGTTGATGACAATGAGTTAAAAAGTGGTTAGGAGAGTTGAATTTTCAGTGAGCAAAGACGTTTTAAGAATACTGTGACTGTATCATCCAAGGCCCAGTAGGAATAAGATAAAACACCCAAATTGAGGAACTGACAAGAGTCGTAGGAAGTGTTTAGGACAACCAGAAAAGGATAGTGGAGTACCTCTGGGCCAGAACAGCAGGGAACAGTTACCACCACTTCCCTTGAGAGGACAAAGAGAGGGAGTGGTTATTAGACCTGCAGGCAGGTGACTGCATGGAGGGAGTGGCTGGCAGGAGCTGTAGCCTTTGATAGAGGGAAGGGACCTGGAAGGGACGTGGAAGGGAGAGAGCTGGGGGAATAAACACTCCACCCTTACAGACTTTCTACCCTCTGATCTCCCTCTGTTGTTCCCCATTGGATGACCTCACGAGAAGAATCTAAGGGGCAGGGGCCCTTTCATAAAATCCACGCAGTCAGCCTCCTGGAGCACAGAGCAGGATTGAAAGCCACAGAGGGTGAATTAAAGTCCAAGCAGTGGATACCCACACACTAACCAATTTATTGCTTACATTTTTCTTTATATGAATACATGAGAGTAATATATGATTCAAAAATATTTCTAAATGCATCTAAAACATCTTTCAGTAGATATAAAATAAAATTCTAAATGATGCAAAGCAAAGTTCTGTTTAGCTGTTGGATATACAAAGCCTGGTAAAGTTTGCAAAATCCTATCTCACATCACACTGTCAAATCAATTCCAGGTAACTCAGATCTAAATGTGAAAGGTAAACCAATACAGCTTTTAGAAGCTAACATTGAGGCTGGGTGGGATTGGGTTGGGTGAGCCTGCCCTCAAGCTCAAATTAAAAAGCTTCTGTCAAATGCTTTTTCTGCATCTATCGAGAGGATCATATGGTCTTTGTTTTTGCTTTTATTTATGTGGTGAATTGCATTTATGGATTTGCGTATGTTGAACCACCCTAGCCCACTTCGTCATGATGGTTTATTTTTTTGATAAGCACCTGGATTTGGTTTGCTAGGATTTTGTTGAGAATTTTTGCATCTATATTCATAAGGGATATTGGTCTGTAGCTTTCTTTTTTTGTTGCATCCTTTCCTGGTTTTGGTATTAGGGTTATGTTGGCTTCATAAAATGTGTTGGGGAGGATTCCATCCTTCTCAATGTTGTGGAATAATTTCTACAGGATAGGCACCAGTTCTTTGTAGGTCTGGTAAAATTCAGGTGTGAAACCATCTGGTCCGGGACTTTTCTTTTTAGGAAGGTTTTTTATTGCTGTTTCAATTTCGGTACTTGATATTGGTCTGTTCAGGAATTCTATTTCTTCCTGGTTGAGCCTAGGGAGGCTGTGTGTTTCTAAAAATTTGTCCATTTCCTCCACATTTTCCAGTTTACGTGAATAAAGGTTTTTGTAGTATTCATAGATGATATCTTGTATCTCGGTGGCATCAGCTGTAATTTCTCCTTTTTTGTTGCTGATGGAGCTTATTAGAGTTCTTTCTTTTCTGCTTTTCGTTAGTCTAGCCAAAGGCGTATCAATTTTGTTTATTTTTTCAAAGAACCAACCTTTCGTTTCATTCATCTTCCATATAGTTTTTTTTATTGTCAATTTCATTTAGCTCTGATTTGATCTTATTAATTTCACTTCTGCTGGGTTTGGGGTTGGTCTGTTCATTTTTTTTCCAGCTCTTTGAGACGATTCATTAGGTTGTCTATTTTTGATCTTTCTGTCTTTTGGATATAGGCATTTATGGAGATAAGCTTTCCTCTCAGGACTGCTTTAGCTGTGTCCCACGGATTTTGATAACTTGTGTCTGCTTTGTCATTTAGTTCAAAGAATCTTTTGATTTCCATCTTAATTTCCTCATTTATGAAATAACCATTCAGCAGAAGTTTGTTTAGTTTCCACAACTTTGTGTAGAAATCAGAGTTTCTGTTAGGGTTGATTTCTAATTTTATTCCACTGTGATCTGAGAAGATGCATGGTATAACTTCTATTTTTTTTTTTTTAATTTTTTGAGACATGCTTTGTGGCCTGGGTTATGGTCAATCTTAGAGAATGTCCCATGACCTGATGAGAAAAACACATATTCAGTGGTTTTGGGGTAGAATGTTCTGTAAATGCCCGCCAGGCCCATTTGTTGTAGAGTTCTGTTTGAGTCCATTGTTTCTTCGTTTATTTTCTGTTTGGAGGATCTGTCCTGTTCTGTCAGAGGGTTGTTGAAGTCTCCAGCTATTGCTGTGTTGCCAGCATTTTGTTTAGATCAAGCGGGACTAGCTTTGTGAATCTGGGTGCACCTGAGTTAGGAGCATAAATATTTAGAATTGTTATGTCTTTGTGTTGAATTGTACCCTTCACCATTATAGAGTGACCATCTTTGTCTTTCATTATTTTTGTTGATTTGAAGACTAATTTATCTGAAATCAGAACTGCCATGCCAGCTTTCTTTTGGCATCCGTTTGCTTGAAATATTGTTTTCCATCCCCTCATCTTAAGTCTGAATGCATCCTTGTGGGTTAGATGTGTTTCTTGAAGACAGGAGATACTTGGTTTGTGTATATTTGTCCATTCAGCCAGCCTGTGTCTCTTTAGTGGGCAGTTCAAGCCATTCACATTTATTGAGAGAATTGTTAAGTCTGGGCAGATTTCTGTTCATCCTATTGAGTTCTACTTTGTTGCCTTGCTTTCTCCCTTGAGCCATTGTGATGTCTGGCCTTTGACGTTTAGCTTTTGGATGATTTTTACATTGGTGAGTGTTTATTGTGCTGATCCGTGCGTAACACTGTTTTGAGTACTTCCTGGAGGGCAGGTCTTGTCTTGATGAATTCCCTCAGTCTTTGCTTGTCTAAGAAGGTCTTTAATTCCCCTTCATATAAGAAACTTAGTTTTTCAGGGTACAAGATTCTAGGCTGGGCCGGGTGCGGTGGCTCACGCCTGTAATCCTAGCACTCTGGGAGGCCGAGGCAGGTGGATCGTGCTGAGCTCAGGAGTTGGAGACCAGCCTGAGCAAGAGCGAGACCCCATCTCTACTAAAAATAGAAAGAAATTAATCGGCCAACTAAAAATATATAGAAAAAATTAGCCAGGCATGGTGGCACATGCCTGTAGTCCCAGCTACTCGGGAGGCTGAGATAGTAGGATTGCTTGAGCCCAGGAGTTTGAGGTTGCTGTGAGCTAGGCTGACGCCACGGCACTCTAGCCTGGGCAACAGAGTGAGGCTCTGTCTCCAAAAAAAAAAAAAAAAAAATCCTAGGCTGGGCATTATTCTGTTTGAGAAGAGTGAGAATGGGGCCCCAGTATCTTCTTGCTTGTAGGATTTGACAGAGACACCCCTAAACACCTGGAGCCAAGAAAAAAAGAAAAGGAAAGAAAATGAAACTATTCTCCGAGTCTTTGCATATTGACTCTATGTTGGGGCACTTCAACATTTAGCCAGGCCATTTGCAATTCTGCCTTAGCCTTCACTTTTTGCTTGCAGGAAGCCTAAGGTCAGCCCAAAGTGAAAGCTTAGGGTCTTCTCAGGTCCTCTCTGAGCGTGTGTCCAGCCTTGGGAGCAAACAGACAACCTACAGAATGGGAGAAAATATTTGCATGCTACATATTTGATAAAGGGCTGATAACTAGAATCTATTTAGAGTTCAAGAAAATCAGCAGAAAAAAAATCAAATGACCCTATCAAAAAGTGGACAAAGGACATGAACAGAAACTTTTCAAAAGAAGACAGAATAATGGCCAATAAACATGAAAAAATTCTCAACATCTCTAATAATCAGGGAAATGCAAATCAAAACCACAATGAGATATCACTTTCTCCAGTGAAAATGACCTTTATCAAAAAGTCCTAAAACAATATATGTAGGCATGGATGTGGGGAGATAGGAACACTCATGCAATGCTGGTGGGACTGCAAACTAGTGCAACCTCTGTGGAAAGCAATATGGAGACAGCTTAAAGAGCTACAAGTAGATCTACCATTTGATCCAGCAATCCCATTACTGGGCATCCACCCAAAAGAACAAAAGACATTCTATAAAAAACATATCTGTACTAGAATGTTTATAGCAGCATAATTCACAATTGCAAAGATGTGGAAACAACCCAAGTGCCCATCAATACACGAGTGGATTAATAAAATGTGGTATATGTATACCATGGAGTACTATTCAGCTTTAAGAAACAATGGTGATATAGCACCTTTCGTATTTTCCTGGATAGAGCTGGAACCCATTCTGCTAAGTGAAGTATCCCAAGAATGCAAAAATAAACACCACATGTACTCACTATCAAACTGGTTTTAACTGATGAACACCTAAGTGCACATATAGGAATAACATTCATCAGTGTCAGGCAGGTAGGAGGGGGGAGGAAGGGATGGGTATATACATACATAATGAGTGCAATGGGCACTGTCTTTGAGATGGACACGCTTGAGGCTCTGACTCAAGGGGGAAGAGGGAGCAAGGGAAATATACATAACCTAAACATTCGTACTCCCATAATATGCTGAAATAAAAAAATAAGAATAATAAAAAAAGAAAAGCTTCTGCACAGCCAAGGAAACTATCATTAGAGTGAACGGACAATCTACAGAATGAGAGAAAATATTTGCATGCTGTATATCCGATGAAGGGCTGATAACTAGAATCTATATAGAACTCAGGAAAATCAGCAAGAAAAAATCAAACAACCCCATTAAAAAGTGGTCAAAGGACATTAACAGGAACTTTTCAAAAGAAAGTAGACTAATAGAACAAACATAGGAAAAATTGCTGAACATCTCTAATCATCAGGGAAATGTAAATCAAAACCACAATGAGATATCACTTAACTCCAGTGAGAATGGCTCTTATCAAAAAGTCCCAAAACAACAAATGTTGGCGTGGATGTGAAGAAATAGGAACATTCATATGCTGCTGGTGGGACTGCAAACTTGTATAATCTCTATGGAAAGCAGTACAGAGATACCTCAACAAACTAAAAGTAGAACTACCATTTGATCCAGCAGTCCCACTCCTGGGTATCTACGTAAAGTAAAAAAAAAAAAAAAAAGACATTCTATAAAAAAGGTATCTGCACTCGAATGTTTATAGCAGCACAATTCACAATTGCAAAGATGTGGAAACAACCCAAGTGCCCATCAATACATGAGTGGATTAATAAAATGAGGTATATGTATATCATGGAGTACTACTCAGGCATAAAAAATGGGGAAATACCCTTTGCATTATCCTCAATGGAGCTGGAGCCCATTCTTCTAAGTGAGGTACCACAAGAATGGAAAAACAAGCACCACATGTACTCACCATTAAATTATTACTAATTAATCAACACTTATGTGCACATATGGGAAGTAACATTCAACAGGTGTCAGGCAGGTGGGAGAGGGGAGGAGGGGATGAGCAAATTCACACTTAATGGGTGTGGTGCATGCTGTCTGGGGGATGGGCATGCTTGTCGCTCTGACTTAGGCAGTGCAAAGGTAATTTATGTAACCAAAGCATTTGTACCCCACATAATATTTTGAAATAAAAAAAAAGAATGGCTACATTAAAAAAATGTGGGTGAGAGACATTCTGGTCTTTAAGGACTTTATAATTTGGTAGCAGGTATTAATGATGATGATGAGAAGGAGGAGGGTAATGATAACAACGATGAGCACTGATTGATCCTTATTATACCTTGTTAGAGCTTTACAGGTGTTAGCCCACTTAGTCGTCACAAAAACCCTATCAGGTGGGGCCCTAGAATTAATTATTCTAATTTTTTACATGAGATTCTGAATGTCAGGATAAGGCATCTAAGCTTTATTCAGCATCTTCTCAAAGGTTCAGTTAATCTGAGGCAAATTTGTCCAGCCTATGTCCAATGATTAAAAATTCAGATTTATTATAGCCCATATCAGTGAGATAATATAGCACCCAACTTTATGAAATCCAGTTGATTTTTTCAGCTCTGAAGTGTTCAAAGGGCATTCCTTCAAATGGCAGGTGGAGATCATCTCATTATCCTTACTGTATATTCTTGGTACGTTTTTATAGTTCAAAGCCAATGGATCTGCTGCTTCCTTCAGGCTCAAAGAATCCTTTGGTGCCACAGGAGGTCTGGGGCACAATATTGACTGACAATGCCTTCATAGTCCATATTGGGTAGAGTAGCTGCTATCCAGTGTAATCTGCATATTGTTAGACTTTAAATTCCCTGGAGGTTGGATACATGTTTGTCTGGTTTTCCACTGTCATCCTAATACCTGACCATTTCTGATAAACAGTGAGTATTCAATAAATGTTTGTTGCCATGTGCATTTAAGGTGTCTTCTCATGCTCCAAAGATTGGACCCTAAAAATGTCAGTGTCCACACGTTTCATTCTGGTACAATTAATAAGTGCTTAAGAATATTAAGGAAAAAAACAGAAGCTAACATTGGAAAATATTTTCTTAATTTTGTGTAATCAAAGATTTCTTTAACAGGACACAAAAAGCAATAATAACAAATGAAAATGTTAATAAACTGAACTACATTAAAATTAAGAACTTTGGTTTATCAAAAAGGACTATGAAGAGAGTGAAAAGGAAAGCCACATAGTGAGAGAAGTTACATGCAACACACGTAACTTATGGCAACTGAAGAATGACAAGGTTCATAAATTTGGAGAGCAGAGCTTTATTTCTCATAGAGGGTTGCAGTCTGAGGGGCGGCCATTCTGACAGGCTGGGAAGCAACAGCCTTGGACAGAAGTCAAGAGGATGTACTTTGAGGAAAGACAGCAGAACTAGGAGTTTCCACTGAGCTGGGTGGCCACATATACATATTTAACAAGCTACAGGAGGAGTCACGAATATCTATGAAAGGAGAAACATGCACGTGCATGAGTGAGTTTCATGTCCCCTCATAAGTCGCATGTACAAAGAACGTGGCATTAGCATGATCTGAGGGTCCTCTGACGTCAAAAGGTGAAACAGAAGACACAAAAACCCTCACTCCACATTCTCCGTAGAATGGTCAGAACAATTCCACAGTCAGTGGCGTCTTATCGGGAAGGAATATTGCTCAGTTGTTGTGCCAAAACCACAAAAAGGGAGGAGCAGCCTTAGATGGTTGATTGAGATCAGCAGTGGAGCAAGTCTTTCCAAAGGCTGGTTCTGTTTAACCCTCAGGGAAAAAAGCCTAATTCATTAATGAGGGAGGGGGTGTAATGAGGCATGTCTGACCTGTCCCCCAATCATTGCCAGGATTTCAGTTTTAAGGTTTCTCTGGGGTCTGCTTGGCAAAGAGGGGGTTTGTTCAGTCGGTTGGGGGTCTTAGGATTTTATTTTTATTTCTTGCTTATATGCAGAATATAAAGAATCTTATAAAAATGATGGATCAGGCAAACAACTCAATAGAAAAAAATGGGCAAGAGACTCTAACAAGTGGCTAATAAAATTATTATATGGTGTTCAACCTCCTTAGTTATCCAGAAAATGCAAATTAAACTCACAACAAAATACCAGTACAACCCCACCAGAATAGGTAAAATTAAAAAGATGAAAAAGACCAAGTATTAGCAAGAATGTGGCACCCTACTGGTAAAGTATAAAGTACTATGACCGCTTTGGAAAACCATGGCATCACATAGTAATGTTGAATACAAACATACAATATCATCCAACAATTCCATTTCTAGATATATACCCAACAGAAAAGTGTGCACATGTACTCAAAAGACATAAAAACAGAATTGTTCATAGGAGAAGAATTCATAATGCCTTCAAACTGAAATAAGCTTAATGCCCACCAATAGAAGAATACTGTTCAGGAATTAAATGAATTATCTACAGCCACACATAGCTACATGGCTGTATAGATTTGTATTCAAAATCAGGCAAAATTAAACTGTGGTGCAGAAGTCAGGGTAGTGGTTATCTTTGGGGAGAAAAAAAACAGGGACATGATTGGAAGGAGGCCCAAATGGGTTCACGCCGTACCAGGAACATCCTACGTTTTGACAGGGGTGGAGGTTACATGGGTGTGCTCGCTTAGGTTAATTGATTGAGCTGTATACTTACTATTTGCACACTTTTTTTCTGTTTGTGGATCGTTAAGTTAATAAAAAGTTTAAAAACAAAAAGCTTTGTAAAAGCTTTGTAAGAAATAGTTATAAAAGAACACGAGGTAAAACCTGATTTGGGAAACAGAAAGTCTAGGATTGGTGTAAATGACCGAGATTCTATTTTAACCCCCTGAAGCACTGACTATAATAGATCATCATGTGTTGCCTTCCAACCCAAATCTGGAAAATCGTGTCCTAAAAACAAATTGTTATAGACTTCAAATTTCACCCTATCATTCCTGCCCATTTCCAACCAGGCTGAAATTAAAGCTCCATTTAAAAGTGAATTCATTTAATGTAACTTAAATTGACCGGCTTATCTGTCAAAGCCAGAACTACATTTCACAGCCCTTCACATACCATGAAGTGCATGCATAACACTTTGTTCTTTGCTGTTCCCAAGGTCTAAAGAGCTTGCACATGAACAAAACAAATCCATAATACAAATTATGGGAATGGATAATATAAAATCAGTGGACCAAAATTATGCATTTTAACAATTTCTAAATAATGTTCTATATTTAATAGCATAATTTGAGGAACTCAATAAAGTGACAAAATCTATTAACAGTCCTGTTAGCCCAATGCAATCTCCATTCCTTCAGGACACCTAACACATCTCAGCAGAATTTAATAGTCACAGCAGTATGAAGGGCAAAGATTCCAAAACTCTGGCTGCCAACCAGAGTTATATCAAGATTCAACCCAGCCAGAGCTTCATGTATTGGGAAGAATTTTCTCTTCTGTTTATACCTACCCGGATAGAACAATTACTCCACCCAGCACACTCAAACAAACCAGCCAGTAAAATAAATGAAGATATTGTACAGAACTTGGCTCTAACTACATGGACACTGGAGAATGTGACATCTGATCTTACGGTCATTGAATATTGCAGACGATTCTCTGGGTCAACAACCACCTTTGAGTGCGCATTTGTATCTGACACCTGTCTGGATGCTGCAGTTACAAAGAATGAGACACAGTCTCTGCCTTGAGAGTTCATGGTCATTGGTTTATTCTAGAGAACTTAGACATTACATATAAGCAAATCGAATAAAGCTAAACTGCTCTCCATTCTACCACCTAGAGAGAACGTCTTGATAAATACTCTTCCAGTTACTAACACACACACAGATTTTTCATTTTTAAATCCCAACATACTCATACTCTACATGCCATTGTGTTTCCTACTTTGCTTCACTGGTATTTTATAAACATCGTTCTACTCTCCCAGAAGCTGCATGCGTCTGTCTTGTTCATTCCTGAATCCCCATCTCCTGGAAGGAGTTCCACCAGTCAATTGCCATTCTCTCCAATCTCTTTTCGTTGCTGTTCTTTGTTTTGGTTTTTTTGTTTGTTTGTTTACAGATACTTCAAAAACTAAATGGAAAAGAATGAACATTTTACCTCTGTTGGGAGTAAAATGGGGGAAACTTCACAGTTTCTTCAGAAAGGACAATAGAAATTGTTCTAACATCCTTTAATAACGGATCTTAATATTACACATAAAATACCTTTTCTTAAATACTTCTTTAAATAAAAAAAATGGTTTGTCTACCTTCATCTGTTCCAAGAGGCCTGTGGCATGGCTGAGACCACAGGCACTGGAGGCAGAGATGCTGGGTCACCTTCTGGCGTCACCGTCACCAACTCTGGGATCCTCCTTCCTACATCTTTAAAAAAGGACTAAAAATGGGGTCTGCTTCATAGGGCTGTGGTAGCATTAAGTGAGCTAATGCTTGCAAAAGACCTAACAGTGCCTGACGTAGATAAGTACTCAATACCTTCCAGATGATTTTCCCTTAGTTCTTGCCACCACTGCCAAAGAAACTAAAATTCCTAGAGCAAAGCCTGCACCAAAGCTGATTTTATGGAAAAGAGTTTTGCTCTAAAAAGCATTTCCTTTTGAGTTGTCTTTGTATTTCAAAATTGTTACAGAACTAATAGTAGGAGCAGTAGGCTCTTGGTATTCTCTGATTTGTCACTTGGCATTCAGTCAGCTTGGTAGGACTTCCAGGGCTCATGCCAATCAGTCACTTGTGAATGGGCTCCCCAACAGCAAGGAGGATCTGCTGGGCTGAGTGGCCCAGCTGCAGAGGGCACTTAGCTGACTACCAGGCTTCCGCAACTGAACCTGCTGGGCTGCCCTTTGCTCGTCATTGCACATACAGTGACTACTATGACATGTTAAAAATGTTGTTTTCTGTAAAACACACACACACACACATGCTATATATATATATATATATATATATATATATATATATATATACACACACACACACACACGCACACACATATCTCAAATATGTGGAAGAATACAGTTATATGCTCCTTATTTCATTATTAGTAAAATTTCATTTGTCTCTTCGTCCATTTCTGTCAATAAAACTGAGCACAACTAGCTTGTTCTGCTTATAATGCTAACTAATAAAATTTCAGAGCCTGGACTTAAAAATGCAAACCTTCATAATTAATAAAAGAAGCCTCAGGAAGAAATGAAAGAGATGCCCCCTTCTCCCTTTCTACAGAGGGAGAGTGATCTTTTTCCCATAAAACCAGTTCCGATAATCTAATTTCATAAAATATTAAATTGAGAATGTCAGGAAAATAACAATCTTGCTTTGTGTGTGAGTGACTGTTGTCAACTTATTTTCTTCCTTTATCAAAAATCTGTCCTATTAGTATGACCCCTATGGAAAGCAATTTGGAGGTATCTCAAAGAGCTAAAAATAGAAATACCATTTGATCCAGCAATCCTACTACTAGGCATCTACCCAAAGGAAAAAAAGACATTCTGTAATAAAGACATTGGCACTCGAATGTTTATAGCAGCACAATTCACAATTGCAAAGATGTGGAATCAACCCAAGTGCCCATCAATACCTGAGTGGATTAATAAAATATGGCATATGTATACCGTGAAGTACTGTTCAGTCACAAAAAATAATGGTGATCTAGCACTTCTTGTATTATCCTGGATAGAGTTTGAGCCCATCCTTCGAAGTGAGGTATCACAAGGATGGAAAAACAAGCACCACATGTACTTGCCATTGGATTTGTACTAACTGATCTACACTAAGGTGCTCACCTGGAAGTAATATTCCCTGGGTGCTGGTCAGGGGCCGGGGGAGGCGGGGGGGCGGGCAGTAAACTCACAACTAATGGATGCAGTGCATACTGTAGGGGAGAAGGGCAAGCTTGTAGCCCTGGCTTGGGTGAGCCAAAGACATTCTATGTAACCAAAACGTTTGCACCCCATAATATTCTGAAATAAAAACAAAAATCTGTCTTTGAAAAATAATATGAACAAAGGGGTTTTGTAGGAGCCCTAAGACTGGAAATTGTTGCCATGACCTGTGAAAACAATGGTGCCTGTTACTCTCTATTATTCTCCTCTGCCCCCAAGATCCATTCTCTTCCTTTCTGAGCTCTCTACTGTGCCCTAGGAGGCTGAGCCCCAAATAATGCATTGCCCAGGCCCCCCAAACCTGTTTCCATGGGCCTTATTGGCTTTGGCCAATGGGAAGGCTAGGACTTGGGTGAAGCAAGCAAAACACCCATGGCAAAATTTAAGGAGACCTCGCCCTCAGATGCAACCCTGTACTATATGAGCCTGACAGTGAGCACCTTGCTTGCCTCATCCAGGAGATAGGGGCAGGGTATTCATGTATTTATTCCTACTCCCTCCCTACTTTGCTTTTTAT
>RJWJ010035411.1:0-16671 GCA_004363605.1 Indri indri
CTTAGGTTGTTTAAATGCAAAATGTCTATCAGCTATTATTATTGGCTGGGCAATTTATTGGAGACCTCATTCTATTTCAATGTTTATAAATTAATGAATTCAGAATCAATTCATTTTCTAATAAAACCAACATAATTTAATTGGAAACTCTGCCGTATTATCATTATTATAGGTATATATCAGAGGCACTGTAGCAAAGCACTTATAAAGGTTGAACTGACACTTAACATTTTTTACACATAGTGCTGTACTCAGCATTAATATTACTTTCCAATCTATTTATAGTTCTTTGTATTTTATCTTATTTAAAGATCATGCTTGATGTATTTGAAGATTGGTTTTCTGTTACAGCTAACCAAGTGGATTTAAATAGGCTAACTAAAATGAATACTTCGATGAACTAAAAATGAGCATTTCAGCTATCATTTGAGGCTAAACAGATTAAATTTTGCTATTTGGTCAATCCTTCTAGACATCTTCCAAGTAATATGTTACTTAGGTTGAAGTCAATAAGACTGCATGGCTTTGCCTAAACTATATGTATCTACATTTTCTATCAGTCAACCACCATATCTACCTAAACTGCATCCACACAATTCATAGGCAAAAAGACTGATATATATCCATATATATCACCTATAATCTGGGAAAAAACTGAAAAAATAGTGAAAAATATATGAAAGAAAAAAAAGTTACTGAGATAATGACCAACTAATTCCTTTTATGAAATTTAACACTCATACAAACAGAAATAGTACAAACAAATAACAATTGTACAAAAGAAATTATAGATCAATACACTCATGAATGTTGATGCAAAATTTTTTCTTAAATACTAGCAAGCAGAATCCACCACCACATTAGGAAAATAATATGCCATGACAAACAGAGATTCATTCTAGCAACTAGGAGTCGGTTTACTGTTCAGAAATCAATCTATTAATACCACACATCATGTTAATAAAACTAAGGAAATATATATTAATTTCAATTACCTTCTTATTCCCAAGAAAACCTTTGACAAAATTCTGCACTCATTTTTTAAAAAACCTTACAAAATTAGAAATTGAGAGATACATTCTTAGCTTTAGTTCTCTGTGAAATGGGAACAACAAAGTACATGAATTACTGGGCACTCTTCCCTTTCTCTGGGGCATTTACATTTCGGCAGATTTGTTATATTTTTTACACTTGGTCTTAGCCAAAAGGCTGAGAAGTGATGAGTTACATTTTTCAAGGTTTAGATTTTGAGCTACTTCTGGGCTTACAGAAAAGTCGTAAAAACAGACCAGAAGGTGCTCACTTACTCCTCATCCAGATACTACGTGTTAACATCTCCCATAACCACATGCTAATCATCAAAACCTGGAAATTAACATAAATATGATTAACTAGAGACCACAGCAGATCTTGATCAGTTTTTTATTAACGTGAGGTAGACATTGTTGCTCCTACTTTACAGAAAAGAAACCGAGGCCCAGACAGGGAGAGGGATGTGGCCAAGGTCACCCAGCTGGGATGCAGCAAGGGCCAGATGCTCAGAACCAGATCTGTGGCCACAGAGCTGAGCTTTGCTTAGTTCCAAAATGCACCAATGTTTTCCTTCCTCTGTCCTCTGCACAGGCTCTTCCCCTGCCTAGAACACCCTTCTCTCCTTTTATTCTTCGTGGCCAACCTAAATGCTGTTTCCACCCGGAAACCCGCACCAACCACACCAAGTGCTGCACCCTTTCCTCAGCTTTTCCTCTAACGTGTTTGCTCACCTGTAAAGAAAAAGAGCAAAAACACAATCCCATTACATACTGTTAATAAGTTTACTACCTAAATCGTAAGGTAATATACTTATTACTACCTTATGATTTTGTAATTTACAAAAATTACAAACAAAGATAAAATAAAGGGCATAAAGAATGCTGTTTCTTTTGTTGTTGGGAAAAAAATAATAAATACACAAACCTCAGAAAAGACTTTTCAAGGAAAAATAGTAAGATAGAAAACAAAGAAATGTGAAGGATAAGTATAGTTGTAGAAGATATTATAAAAGTGTTTAGAGGATGTTACAAATACCTTTTGGAAAATGTTTTTAAAAAGTTAGCTAATCATGGTAATTTTCTGGAAAAAATATACCAAATTATATCAAATATTTGCCAACATTTAATCAAATAGAAATTGAATAGTTCTATAATGACAATTGAATTAATGGTTGAAAAATGTGGCCAGAAAGAGAGAGAAAGAGAGAAAGAAACCTAGATGATATCGGAGAAATAGATAAACTCAATCTTTTGAAAACTGGAGCAAGGAAAGAAGAATGGAATTCTTCCTACTCTTACACGAGGCAAATATAACTCTGATGCTAAAATTAGAAAATGACATTAGCAGGAAAAAACTAAATAGGAATCAATTTCACCGATTAACTTAAATACAGAAAACTCTAAAGAAATAATTAGCAATAAAATCCAACAATTTATAAAAATAATATTATATCATAAACTCATTTAGTTTATACTAGGAATGTAATGTTTGATTAATAACAGAAAATATATTAATATAATTCACCAAAATAAGAGATTAAAGAAGAAAAACTACATGATAGGACAGTCGATCTCTAACAGGTATGGAATAAAATTGAATAATTACTTATGATAAAAATAAAATCTCTTAGAATAAAAGAAGACATTTTAATAACATTATCCTTGATGTGATCAAGATCATATAAAAATGAATCTAGCAAAGCACTCATAAAATCTATGAGAAAGAAAATATAAGATATTATTGAAAGACACTATCCAAGGCCTAAATAAATTGAGAGTTTCATCTATTTCTTGAATGTGAAGACTCAATATTAAAAAGAAGCCCATTTTTTCCTCTTTATATCATTAGTTCAATGAAAAACAAATACATATTCAAACAGAGTTTTTGCTGAAACTCGGCAAGCAGAGTGTAAAATGTATGTGAAAGAGTAAGGAGCCAGGAAAAGTCAAGACTATTTCAAAGAACAAGGTCTATGGTATTCCACCAAACAGATAGAAAGTCTTACTAGCAAGCTATTTATTGGTCAGTGTTCTAAGTTACACAAAAGATAATTTGTATTTGTTTGAGTAGAAAGAACTTCATTTATGGATATAAGTTAGCTCCCAGAATTACTGGTATCTTGAGAGAAAGCGTCAGGACTAAGTGTCCGGGAAGCTCTTCCTAAGTACAGAATGGGTCTGAGGAAGGAGCCACTGCGGCCACCATCTGTCAGGTCCTTTCACCACGTAAACAAGCCACCATACTGCTCCAGAAGGAAGCTGCGGTCACTGACACAGACATGAGATGACCCTGCCTCTGCACCAGCAAGGCACAGACATCAGGCTGATTCTGTTTCCTTAGGTGACTCACTTCTCAATCGAAGCCCCACCTGTGTGTGTGATGGTGCAACCCGGAGAACACATGTGCACTCTAGCTGCAAGGGAGACGGGGAATGGAAGGGCTTTAGTTTTACTCTGACTTGGGAGTGTGAGTTTCAGAATGAGGAGAATGTGGAGAACAGAATTACAGGAACTTGAATGTCCATAAAGAAAGATGTTTGACTACTGGGTGTGATTAAGGAGGTGGATTAGGGGTTAAGATAGAAAAATAAAACAATGAAAGAGAAGAGAGTGAAAGTAATTCTAATGATTCATAGTCCATAATGGGGAAAGCAAAATGTTCAGTATTTTACAGAAATATCATGGTAGAGAAGAATTTCTTTACCAAAATATGGGAATGAAAAAAGTGTAAAAAACATATCTCCTATGTGGCAAAAAAAAGGACTATAGACATAGAGAAAAGATCAGTCTTGGATTGCAAGAAGATATGTACAGATTGCATTTAACTGACAAAGAATCCATGTCCAGAACACTTTTTACGATGCCTACAAATCTATAAAAGAAGATCTCTCTCCTCTTCCCCACAAAGAAAGAAAATATAAATAGACAATTCCAGAAAAAACGTTAATGTCCAATATCTATAGAATATACGTTTTACCCCACTAGTAATCAGGAAAAACAAATTAAAATGAGACTACATTTTCCACTCGATTAGCAAACATTTAAAAGATCTGACTTTAACTACAGGATATAAGGATATGGGAACATTCAAACACTGCCAGTTAAATAATGCTATAGTCACTTTCAAGAGTCATTTGGTTACATTTAATAAGTTTGGGGATGAGTTATGCCCTAAGACCAAATTTCCCATGTATATATGTAGATATATACAAAATACATATATACAAAAATAGGTACATGCATACAAAAGTATTTGTTGCAACACAGTTTAAAAATAGCAAAATATCAATAATCAGTAAAATGCCCATAGGTCAGAAAATGAATAAATTTTAAATTCATTCCATGCACAGTTTTTCAATGAAGTAAATTAACTAGAGCTATAATTGTCAACACCAATGAATATCAAACCCTTAGTGTTGAGTAAAATAAAAGCTAGCTTCTGAATGATTTAATGACACTTATACACAGTTTTAAAACATAGAAAACAATGTTCGATTTTAATAAATGCATAAATGTGTAATGACTCTTTAAAGACACAGGAATGAAAAAACAACACATTCAGGATGGCATTTTGTTATAAAGATATATTTAGGAGGGGGTTGAGATCCAAGAAGGGTACAAAAAGAGCTTCAACTGTATCTGTAATGTTTCATTTCTTAAACTGGGTGAAGTTACATTAGTGTTGGTTACTGGTATTGTCATTTCATTTTGCACCTTTGGAATTTAAAAAAATTTCATTAAAAAGAATGAACTATTGCCACATTACTGAACTATTACTGTTTGAAGGTAAGTACATGACTTTGAAAAGTTCTTGGCAAACAACTTTCTCACATTTTTTTCTTAACTAGAAAAAGATAACATGTAGTATGCACCATGCTCTGGAAGAAACACAAGAGGCGGTTCACACACCAAAGTTCAAGATGCCCTCTTTGCTTGTAAGTGCTGAGGTTTCAACATCTCAAGGCAAGTTCCGCCCACCCCACCCGTTTTAAATTGGGAATCTCTGATGTAGGAAACAGGCCTTCTTAACAGTTCTGCCAGAGTCAGATTACCACCTCCAGAGAATGAATGTTTGCTTTGTGCAATCAGATATTTGATGGTCAATCCATCCAAGGGT
The DNA here is from genome assembly GCA_004363605.1 of Indri indri. NCBI lineage: Eukaryota > Metazoa > Chordata > Mammalia > Primates > Indriidae > Indri > Indri indri. The sequence goes on from RJWJ010035411.1 coordinate 5,149, forward strand.
AAGGGTGATCTTGTGGACATAGATGCAGTGACCAAACTTACCAAGAATATTATTAAAAAAAATCAGCACATCAGTTTATTATAATACTTTACAGGTATAGAATTGTTAAACAGGTTATATAAGCATGTCCTCTAACCAGTGTATTCTCTGCCTGTGAGAAATTTAGGAAGGAAAAAAAATTACTGTCATTTTTTGTTTGTTTTTAGCATGAAATCAGGGCATACTGGATTATTTGAAAAACACAATAAAGACATTAACTTTCATAGACTTAAAGTCACAATTAGAACACTGACTTACCTTGTCTCTATGAACAGCTGTTTTCTTTGCTTCCAGTCCCAAGATGCTCTTCAGATTGAATTAACCTACCCAGGAGTGAGAATCTGCAGTTTGACTCTTCCATTATCTCCAAGTCAGGCCAAGATACGAAGTCTTAATAATGATGCTAACTTACCTTAGTCTACGGTAACAACTGAAGGTTTTTGAACTACACTTAATGCAACAAAAGTTGCTTTCATTTAATATTCCTATCATTTAAGATATGAACTTTGTACCAAATCTTATAATTAAATTATTTGTTACACATACCTAAAGATCTATTTCTCAAAAATAATATCCAATTTTTATTTCTTAAATCATTAAGAAATTTAAGTAATATATATATATATTCATCAAATGGCATTAGACTTATACATCCATAATGAAGTTTCATGCAATGTTCAGCAGTTTCTTATAAAGTACAATTACCAGAATTATTGAAATGCTTGTTATTTCTACCAACTGCTAGAACTGCCTGTGAGAAATTTATGAAGAATTTACTAGAAGAATTCAGGTAATATTATTATGCATTCTGTAAACTCTAAGTTAAAATAATTGACTTCTGGTAGGTGACAGTGAAATGGAAAATAAATATGTTGCAGGACTCAAGTATCTTTATAAGATGTGACACTATTAATTTGGCACTCATTTAATTTCACTGTGTAAATGACATTTCCTTTCCAACATCATTTAGAGAATAGATGTTTAGCTACTGTGGCATTTGACATTTGACCAACAATGAATATTAAAAGCTTTTTTCCCCAAGTGCAAGTAATTCAACATAAATAAATTATCTGGAGAACACAACAGAACTCATGGTAAGGAGGTCAGACATCAGTAATGGTGTTGATTTTTTAAGAGTAATCTTCGTAGAGGATTGTGTTAGAGTCAGCTGTAGCCTCACACTCCCAGGCCATCTTAGACTCTCACCAGTCCCCATTCCAATAACTCAGTCACCAGAAATGGAGATGGGGTATTAAGAAAAACAAGCTAGGTGTAACTGTGAATAGAGCTGTGTCAGTCGATATGTGGCTGGGTGTGCCTTGAGGCTTTGGCTCTGGAAGCTAAGGGCTTAGGCCCAACCTCTCCTTTAGAGTCAAGACAAAATGTAGTAGGCACAACGTTGAGATTCTGGATTTTCTCAGTTACTAAACTGAGGATGAGATGCATATTTAGAGAAGATGCTCTAGTCAGGATTAAGGGAAGTACTTTTGGCTGGTACAAACTTCATATAAAAACTCCCAGAAATCAAAGCCTGTGGTGTATAACCAGAGTGGGAGATGATTGCAGAAAAGGAAATTTAATATATGAGAAATCCTTAAACATATTTAGAGGATAAGCATTAAAAAAATATGATTTTATATAAATTCACTTTATCATGGTATTATTTAAGTTGTATATTAGTTATACTTGATCACAATATAAATAAGAAATGTATCTGTTGTAGTAACAACTATTATTATATTGCAGAATAAACTCCAAAATAACACCATTTGTGGTAGTGTAAATTAGTACAGCTATTTTGGAAAACAGTGTGGAAGTTTCTCAAAAAACTAAAAATAGAATTGCCATATTTACACTTTTGAATATATTAATATATCCAAAGGAATTGAAATCAGTATGTTGAGGAGATATCTGCATTCCCATGTTCTTTGCAGCATTATTTACAATAGCCAAGACATGGAGGCAAATGAAGTACTCATCAACACATGAATGGATTTTAAATATGTGGTATATATATGTAATACAATATGGATGCACCTAGAGAACATTAAGCTAAACAAAATAAGCCAGACACAGATAGAAAAATTACTGCATGATCTCACTTGTACATGGAATCTAAAAAAGTCAGACTCACGGAAATAGAGTGGCTACCCCAGGCTATGGTGGGGGGTTGGATGGGGAAAGAGGAGATGTTGGTCAAAGGTTACAAAGTGTCAGCTAGACAAGAGGAATAGGTTCTAGTGATCTATTGCATAGCATAGTGACTATAGTTAATAATAATGTATTGTATATTTCAAAATATCTACAAGATTGGATTTTAAATGTTTGCACTACAAAGAAATGGTATTTAATGTGATGAATACGTTAATTAGCTTGATTGGATCATTCCACAATGTATACACGTATTGAAATGTCTCATTGTCTCCCATTAACATGTACAATTTTTAACAATTAAAAATAAAATAAATTTATATTAGAGATTCAATTATGCTTATATTCAGCCATATTTTCTAAAAATTGATTATACTGAAAGCTTTTTTAAAAATTTAACAAATGTTAAATATTTCCATGTTTATATATACTTGTAGAAATATATAATTTCCATATTTTTGATGATTTATAGTGTTCCATTGTGGGATAGCAATTAATTAATCTTTTTTTTTTTGTTAAATTCAGGTCAATTTTAATTTATACTATTAAGGTTTAATTTTCCTTCCTTCTAGATAAGATTTATTAAGATACACAATCATGGGATTGCTCCTGCTTCCTGACAGCATCCAATCTAGAGCGAAATCTGTTTTCTTAAATCCTCCCCCAAAATCACCTAATAAGCCTGAATCTTGTAGGTCCATTCCAAGACCCTGTTACTGGGACACCCCATGGACTCCAAGGTATGTATTCTCTCACACTAAAAAATGTAATAGACCTAACTTGTTGGACTATAGGTGTGTTTCTCGTGGTCTTTCTGTAGGAAATTGATAAAAAGTAATAATTTGCTCCAAGGTTATATAATTTCTTCATCATGTTTTCTCCCAATATGTACTTATCCCATTCAATTTTTTATGTAGTTAAATTGTTAAAACATACAGAATTCACTTTATTTGGGGTTTGAAAACGATATATTTTTTTCCAAACTGATTAACCAATGTTCAATCATATGTTCATTATTTGTTTTCAATTATCATGTCATCTTAAAAATTGTATTTTAGTTGCATTCCTCCTACTAAAGTATCAGAAATACAAACTATACAATTTTGTATATAAATCTAAAATTTTGAAATTTAGCTTAGTTGGTTTGATATTAAGCGATTATGTACAAATGGAGAAAGAAAACATATATGTTGAAGCATTTTTTAAAAAATCAAAAATGTGTCACCTTAGGTATTGAGATGCAGTAATGCTTAAATTTTTCTTTAAGTCAGGACTTTTGTGTGCTTTCCCCTGACAGCTTCATGTTCTCTCATACTTTGAAGCTTTTTATCTTTTTTCCTTTCTACTACCCAGCATGTGTTTCCTTCTTTGTTCATCAAGTGAATTCTTAGTGGTCATTCTGCCCTCAATTTACAGGCTTGGCATTTTTTTCCATGTATACATAGCATTATGCATACCCTAAAGGACTTTAGGTACCCATCTGTCTCCCACATATTTGTTTGTTTATTTATTTTACTGTCTCCTACTAATCAATAAGCTTATCAGAATATCTCATGCACATAGGTTTACCCAATTTCAGGCAGGCAGGAGGGGGGTGCAATGAGTGTTCGTGAAAGCCATGAGTGTGTTTCCTATAATTGTGAGTCAGCCTTAGAGCTTTCAGGAACAATACCAACAAGGAAGACGCTATTCCAGCAAAGCCTCTCTTCGCTGTCAATACTATCATCCGTCTATCACTTTCACTGTAAGCAAAAGACCCCAAAAGACAAGTTAGAGAACATAAGGAGAACAAAAGTATCTAGTGCTTGATAAAAAGGCCAGGCTTTATTGTTGTCAGTCATGACTGAAAGAGTATAACTCGTGATGCTGCACCAGCCAGCCAATGGTTCCCTTGCAAACGTGGGCATCGGGCCTTTTTACAGGTACACAACAGCAAGCTTCTGGCTGCAGGCAGAAATGGGAAAAAGAGCTCAATAGCCACTGGAGATATGCAGGGGCAGGCCGATGAAGACGCAGCGCCTGTCCTTGCCAATGGAAGCCTGCCTTTCCCTCTCGGCATAAAACACGCAAGCCCCTGTCCTGAGGCTTAAGGCTAAGGGTTCTCTACCCATGTCCCACTGACCTCCATAAATATTTGCTGAGTTTGTCAAATAAATGACCTTTAAGCTCTGACCAGGTGTTCAGCCTATAACCCTCCTCTTAGAAAGATTTTTCTCTGTGAAGAAGTTTTGTTTCATCTCCTGCATTGCCCTAGGGCACCTGCTAACAGCTTTTAGTCTCTTAGTTTAGTCAAAAACTTGTGCTTGGTCTCTAGTGAGGCATTTTATTTTTCACTACTGTTGCTCTTTTATGGCTTTATTGTATTACATCATATTGCTCCTTTTTAATTATATTTTAATATACATGAAAGGGTATTTCACTGATGGTCCAAAACACAAACAAATAAGCATTAATAATATTTTTTTTTTTGGTATGGTTAGCTCTGAAAATACCAATTTATCTTTCCCAAATTGATCTCGTATTTCACCTGAGGGGCTTTTCTTGCCATAAATGACTATACTCTAAGGAAATTTTATTATCACACATCTTTTAAAATTGCGGTTCCTAGGAACACTTCCACGTATCAGTAAATGACACTATCACACGTCCTGTTGCTTAAACTAAAAATCGGAATTCTTTCTCAGTTCTGTTTGTTCCCTCAAGCTTCTCAGCCCAATATAATTCCACTATCAAAACTTAAAGATACAAACTCCAAAATAATAACGACAATAATAATAATAAAATGACAGTAATCTAACGTTTGCATCCACAAGCACCACCTTATCCCAAGGCATTTGGACGACAAACACATCCTAACTTATCTGTCTCTTGCTATTCATGTGTCTGTACCGTGCTTTCTCCAAACAACTCCTAAAGTCACATTTTAAAAATGTGAGTCAGGTCAAGCCCCACATCTCTTAGAACCTTTCCGCGTCATCCTATTGAATTTGAAGAAAATGTAAACTTATTACCTAACCCAAATCATGCCCTCCGTGATTTGTCCCAAGCCCACCTCTCCAACTTCCTTAAGAAGCTCTCATTCTTATACTAGATACCCTGGCACAGATGCCCTGGCTTTCTTATTATTGTTATTTTAACTTGCAAAGTTGGTCCTGGCTTAGAATTTTAAGATTCATCATTTCTCAATGTACTCTTGACTCACGAAGGTTCTCAGCTCCAGGTAGGTTCCATCACTGGTGTCATTCCTTTTCCATTTGCTTACGTGAGGTGCTGTTATCTGAATTTTCTTGTTTACTATCCATTTCTTCCTCTTAAAGTGGAGACTTCATCTGAATTTGGACCATATTTGTTTTGATTACCTGTCTGTCCCAAACATCTAGAAAAATACTTCATTGTAATATTCATTATTAAATATTGTACTTTATTAGAGCTGTGAATACGCCAACTTGAAACAACACAAAAGAATTTTTTTAAAAATGCATTTTTTATCATGTAGTGGAAAATTCAATATTTGAATGGGGAATTCTAAGCAAAAATTTTGCAAATATCCAATAACCTTGATTGGGAAGTGTGGTTCTAGGATATCATATTTAGGAAGAACATTTCTAAAATATTAGTCTTCAAGGTATATAGCTCAGTACAGCTGTTCAGAGAAATTATATTTTGTCTAAATTATGAAAATTTCTCTTACATTAGCCTATGATTAGAATACATTTATTAATTTACTATTGTAAATGAACAACACCAGAAACACATTAGAGTTCAAGTTCAGTTTTCATCATGAAAGCCAAGGAGAGTATATTAGTTTTCTAGGGTTGTCAAAACAAATTACCACAAACTAGGTGGCTTCAAACAACAGAAATTTATTCTTTCGCAGTTCCAGAGCATAGAAGACTAAAATTAAGCTGTTGGCAGGCCCACATTCCCTTCAGAGGCTCTATGGGAGAAGCCTTCCTTGCCCCTCCCAGCTTCCGGTGGTTGCTGGCAACCTAGGTGTTCCTTGGCTTGGGGACATACCATTCCCATCTCTGCCTCCATTGCACCAAGGCTTCTTCCTCTGTGTAGCTCAGTGTCTTCACACAGGCCTTCTTATCAGGACATCAGTACCTGGATTAAGACCCACCCTAATGCAGTACGACCTTATTTTAACTCAATTACATATTTGAAAATCCTATTTCCAAGTAAGGTCATATTCACAGGTACAAGGGTTTTAGGACTTGAACACTGGGGACACAATTCCACCCACTACAGAGAGTTTAACTAGAGTTGGCATCATTCACAGGATGACACTGAGGAGAATAAAACAGGAGCTATTTAGTCATGGAGTGCTAAAACCAATACACATCCAGTTTGTCTAAATTCCTCTTATTACAAACCTGTCAAAAATCATTCTCATTATCTAACTTCTCTAATATTATATTCTTAGTTCTGCGGAAATGATATTGCAAATCTATCTGCATGCAAGGAGAAAGTTTGTCACATAAATTTCAACTACTTAAGTCCCATAATTGTTTTAATTAATCACTTATTGTAACTTCCTCTGTGAGTAGAGATAGAAAAGGATTAGCATAAATATAAACTCCAGTATTCTATGTTTAAAGACAGTTTCTCATTGTAAATAAACACACTAATATTTTGGCTTTATATTAATATATGTGTGTGTTTGGCATGGCAAATAAGATACTGCTCACTCCAGGATTAAAATCTTCTCTGGATGGGCTAAATTCTGTGATATGATAAATTTATCAAACTGATGAATTCTATCCCATTTGATCACTTGAGCGATAATCTCTAAAACATTTTATAGGACACATACCTATGCCTCAGTGATACTCTGGGATTTCAGATATGCTATTATGATTGTTCCAGTTATCCAGATGGAGAAACTGAGTTTCAAAGATTCATATCCACCTTTATATCTCTGGAAAAATTCTGCCTGTTTGGGAATAAAGCCAAACCATCCTATAAAGGACACAGGTCTATTAGTGTTTCTTCAATAAAAAGTGTAATGGGGTGTCCTTTTTAAAACAGCCATGAAATTTTTAAAAATATCTTTACACTAGAAGGCAAAAACACCACCAACAAAATACTTATTTAAAAAAAAATAAAACAAGCACTTGTAAAAGAGACACTTGGATTTTATTCCATTGCAGAATTTTACTCTCTCAACCCTATTTATAAGCCTTGATAGTAAAAGACAAAGACATCCTGAAATGATGTTTACTATGCTGTGAATACAAAGATGTAACTGCTATGGGAAAGAGAAATGAGGCTATTAATGCTGAAGGTGTCGGTGCATGTCTACAAATTATACTTTGCTTTAGAAAAGTTGTCTGTCACACCATGAATTGTAAATATATTTTACTGGCTTATGCTTTATTATCTTGGGAAGGTGTGCTCAGTTGAGGAGATCAGTGACAGAAACTCAGAATGCAGCAGGGAAGGCGAGTGGGGAGGGTCTTCAACTCAAGAAAGCACAACACAGGAAGGGGCGTTACACTTGGAAGAATAAATGTCTTTTACCATATCATTTTATTTAAACGGGATCATATTATAGGTGCTGTTTTATATAATCACAAACATCTTTGTTTTCTTTTCTTTCTTTCTTCCTTTCTTTTCTCATCCCTCCACTGTGTCACTTTCACTTCTGCGGGTGACCAACATCAACAACCTCGTGTGCATCTTCCAGCTTGTATAACTGTGTGTTTACTCTTTTTGTCATGTTTTATAAAAAATGAAATCATATAGTTTATAGTTGTGAACGCTGCTTTTCTCAATTGTTAGTACACAATAAAAATTCCCCCAAGAAAATCATTACAGTGCTAATTCATTCATTTTATATTCTTCATAATATTCCATTGTATAGATATTCCACAATTTATGGCACCATTTGCCTTGAGGAGGCTCTTGCTTTAATTTCTAGTTTTTCACTGGGTGTCAAAAAACTGCTTGTACTTGTATCTTTGTGTAATTGCATTCCACTGTTTAGGGAATAGATCTAATAGACATAGAACTAGAATTGCTGATTAAGAGTTTTTAAATTATTATTTATTTAAATAAGTATTACCATACTGCATTTGGGAGCGAGATGGCTGACCAGAGACACCAGCTGCCAGGACATCTCAGTAAGGAAAAGTGTTAGATAAAAGAGAAAAAACAGATAGACAAACAGAGATCAGGAGTGGATCTGAGGAAAGAGTGCCAGAAACTTCAGGAGACCCCATGGGAAGAAGCTGTAGAACAGATTAGGAAGGAGCAAGTTATCAGCAGAGATCAACCCTGAGAGGATTGGAGACCAGCAAGAAAGTAGGTGGAGCAGTTTGTTCTCCCTGCCTCACATCTCTGACAGTTGGTGGGTTCCCGAGCTGCTGGAGAGACTTTCTGCCCACACAAGCCCAGAGGTTGTTGCCGCCAGTGAGCTGGGAGCTTCTTGTGGATTGCACACCAGGCTTCCAGCCCTGCTGAGGCACCTCCCATCTCCACAGCCCCAAGCCAGGATGGCAGGTACCATATTGTTTCTGCACACACCTTGCACTTTTGTCCTCCCCAGGGGGCTTCAAATCCTCAGGTTTCATCTTGATCACTCCCACATAGACATTTCCAAATCCGGCCCAGACTACAGGAGCCACAGGCAAACAGTGGGTCCCGGGTGATTTGCATGACTCCAGTGCCTGGGTGTTCTGCATGAGTGGCCTCCTGGAGTGAGGGAGAGACATGACCAGAGTGCTAGCTTTCCTCCATTCAGACGGCTACCAAGAGAGACATTTGAGCCATCACACCAAGGCTTCCACAGAGAGTGGGCTCAGACCTTTTCTTTGGGGTCCTGCAGTGGAATGAGGGGTGCTCATACTGTGAGCTCCCTGCCCACTGGCTCTCCCTGGTGCTGCTTGCCTGGTGACTCCATCAGAGTGGGATATGCCCCATGGTGGAGGTGGAGGGACATCAAACCTGCTTGGGCACTCCTTGGGCAACTCATGATCAGCATGCTTCTCCCCAGCATAGTCAGAGATTGATCTTCGGGGACCCGGGGACGGGTCTGCAAGCCGGATCCCATATACCAGGTCTCAATTATGTTGCTTGGGAGCAAGGAGGGGATATTTGTGAATTAGCCTTGGGAAGTGAGGGAGCCCATATGGGCAGATCAGGCAGGAGAGTGCAGTGTGGGTCTTAGCTGCAGCATGCTTGTGGGGCACCCTCCCCACACAGGAGAAAACCACCACGTCAAGGATATTGATAACCAAGACATCCATCCAAAACCATCAAAGTACTCACAAGCAAAGCCAAAGGTTCTTATTCGACATATACTACGGACACCTGTACAAGTGAGGCAAGGGAAAAAGCCCCATCTAAACAAAAGAAAATACAAAAATAGGAAGCAACAACTTCTCCAAATGAAAAGGAGTCAGCAAAAGAACTCCAGAAGTACGAAGAATCAGTGTGAAAGGTCACCCCCAAAAGGGAACACCAGCTCTCCAGCAATAGAAACCAACCAAAATCAGAATACTGAAACGAGAGATAAAGAATTCCAAATATGGTTTATAAGTAAGCTCAGTGAAATAAAAGAAAAAATAGAAAACCAACACAAAGAAACCACAAAGAAAATTCAGGAAATGAACAAAAAATTCACTAAAGAAATCAAATTACTAAAAAAATTCAAATAGAATTTCCAGAAATGAAAAATTCATTCAAGAAAATACAAAACACAATGGAAAGTCTTAAGAATACACTAAACCAGGCAGAAGAAAGAATCTCAAAGCTTGAAGACAGCTTTGAATTAAACAAGTCAGTCAAAGATAAAGAACAGAGAATTAAGAGAAAAAAAGAAAACCTACAAGAAATATGGGATCATATAAAGAGGCCAAACATAAGAATTATAGGCATCTGAGGGTGAAGAAGAAAACACACAGGGTGGGAAAACCTATTCGAGGGAATAATTGAGGAAGACTTTCCTGGTCTTGCTAAAAATTTAGATATATAGGTATAAGAAGTTCAACAAACACCTGGGAAATTCATTGCAGAGTCAGTCACCATGACACATAGTCATCAGACTAGCCAAATTAACAGGAAGGAGGAACTCCAGGAAGCCACAAGGTGAAGACGTTGAGTAACGTACAAGGGAAAACCCATCAGACTAACTGCAGACTTTTCAACCGAGACCTTGAAAACCTGAAGGAATTGGGGTCCCATCTTCAGTCTTCTTAAACAGAATAATGGCTAGCCTAGAATTTTGTATTCTGCAAAACTAAGTTTTATATATGAGTGACAGAGCAAATCAGCAAGAAAAAAAAAAAAAACTCCATTAAAAAAAACTATGACTCTAACTCAGAGGAATGGCTTTGAACATAGAAGGACAAAGTACAGGGTCATGAGTGAGAACCTGGCACAGGCATGCCTTTAATGCTCTGTGATGCTGGCCACTCCCAAACACAGACTCACAGACTCAGAGACCCTAACCAGGGAGTTTTCAGCATGATGAAAACAAGTAGAGGAGGCACTAGGGAGTTTGCTATGGCCTGAGGAGCAGGCCGAAATCTCCCCCAAATCCCCAGAGTCATTACCCACCCCCAACAGAAAGAAGCAAACTACTGAGAAAGATAGTTCAGCGTGAGGTGAAAACCCCAGAAATAAGGAACCAGAAAACAGACAATCCACCCTATTTGATCGCTAGGTAGACAAAAATTTGAGAACTGTATTTTAAAAGGTGTGCTCCTTCGTCTCACTTCTGGTTGTTCAGACAATTCTCAGATATTAACTCTAACATTACATCGTATGCGCAAAAGGAGATTTGGTGTAATCAGTGACGCAGAGCCACAGTGCATATTTTTCCTCTCTACATACCGCATTGCACACCCAACTCGAAGGCATGAGTACCTGCCCTGTAACCAGTACTGTTTTCTGGGATCAAACATAGAAGTAAGAGAATGAGGAAGGAACAGGAGCAATTTGTGGGACTTTTATTTTGGTCATAGCACACAACTAAATAGGATGTTTTTACTTTTTTAATTGTACCATATACATAAGGTTCAATTTGCCCAAAATATGCTGGTAAGCTAAGAAAAAAATTGAAATAGGCTATCTGTAAATTAAATAACCTATCCCAGATGTTATTTCACAATATCGTCTTGTAATGAACACACACGACACATATGAATCTTTCTTTAATGAGCAATTGAATATAATAAGCTCTTCAGAAACTCATTAGCCAATATGACCATGAGTTTATTGCAATCTACTATTTGCAAAAGCCAAAGGCTTATTTGAAACAATTAATACTACAGAAAGACAGACTGTAAAGACATTATTACACCGTTGGTGTAATGAGTCCATTCCTTT
>RJWJ010035412.1:0-16694 GCA_004363605.1 Indri indri
AGACAGACAGACACAACACATTAATCTGTTACCAGTTTTTTGTATCAAGGTTTGTAATCAAGATTTTACATGAAACAACCATAGAATTTTAGAACTGAAGGTAATCTTAGAGATAGCTTAATAAGCGCAAAGCTGTTAGTAATTGATATATTTACAATGTTGCGGGCTTTGGTGATGTTCAGGTTGAACGTGAAGATTACTTTTCTTAGGCTATTGTACTTTTTTTCCAAGAAAAGAGTATAGAAGGTGGTAGCCTCTTTTAGAGGGAGAAATGGCACCCAGGAGATTTTGTGTAGGGTTTTGCCTTATCCTTGACACTAGCTATAGGGGTCGGGACCCAGGACATTTGTAAGGCTCAAGGACAGACTCAGAGCAAGGAGTGAAATAGAAATTTGAGTCTAGAAACCAACTAACTGACTTTAAAAAAGGTCGAAATAAGTTTTAGGCTGAAGACCTTTTAGTAGAAGCAACACAGTGGGAACGCTCTTTGTAAATAGAAGATTATGGTCTATTTTACTAAAATTTTGCTCTTATCTTACAGTGAAAAGGTCAATACTGTTCCTGGATATGACTTTTTGGTGAATTCTGTCTGGCCAGAAATAGTACAAGGATTAGAAGAAAAGCTGCCCTCTCTTTTTAATCCCGGGAATCCCGATGCATTTCACGAGGTAACTTCCCCCCCATCATCTTGACTCTTGAAGATGTTAACCTGCGACTTTAGAAAAATCACGTTCTCTCCTACACAGTCTTGGTTCTGTGGTTTATTAAAAATAAAAATTTGAGTTGCGAAGCGAACATTTACCTTAAGACACACATTGTTTTACCCAAGTCTATGATAATTTTAAGAATAAGAACATGTTCATTTTAGAATGTAAAGTGTAATTCAGTCTAGATGCAATTTTGACTATGTACATTATTTGTACATTATTTGTAATTTTGATATGTACATTATTTCTAATTTTCTTAAAAATGTCCTAAGGACCATTAAACACAAGTGGTTTTGCAGTTGTTTTCCATGACAAATTGTTTGTACATCTCTATTGTATAATTTTGAAGGAAAAAAAAAAGCATTGATTGAATTTTAAAATGTACTATATAAATGTTCTTTATAATTAAAAAAACTAGGAAGCACTATGTTTATTTCCTTTTTCTAAAAAAAACATGTTATCAAGATTTTATGGTTAAGATTTCAAAAGTAAATTCCTGAGTCTGTTTCCCATTGTGTCATTTTTAAAGGCAGCCATGGTGTCGTGGGTAAGATGGAGACAGATGGCTGGTTCCAGTCCCCGCCCTCCTGCTTACCGCCTCGCCCGGCCTCTGGGTGCCTTGCTTCCCTCTCCTTCCCCGGATTTTGTTTTTGGTTTTTGGTTTTCTTATTCAATGAGACAATCTTTGTCTTTTAATTAGGTAGTGTATTAAATATACAATGACTACAATTACGGATGTATTTGGGTCCGTCTTGGTGCTTCCTATTCGTCCCAGTTTTCTTCCCTCTTTTCCTTCCTCCCGTCTTTTCCTCTGCTCTTCCTCTTTCTCCTTCTTTGTATTTTAGACTTTTGGGCATTTGTTTTCCTCCGTAGTCTGTGTTTTCCCCTTTACTGATGGAGAAGTTGTGCCTTTATGTCTGTATGTGTGAAGTGACCGTAGTGCTTACTTAACAGAATCCAGAGTTCATTGACGTTGCTGAGCCACCTCCTGGATAGCACACAGAACTTAGAACTTTAACGCCAGTCTTCCCTTCTCATAGTATATATTATTGTTTCCAGGCTATTACTTCTGTTTTGGTTCTTTTATCCTAAAAATTAGATATTATTTTTTATTATTTTATATAGTCATCCTCCTTTGAGAACTAACCCACATGCTGTCGTTTCTGTTGCTTGCTATTCCTTCATGGATGTCAGCCCATCCTTCTTGGATCATTTTCCTTCTTCATGAAATTCATCTGTTAAAAGGCTTTTTAGTAAAGCTATGTTGATGATAAACTTTATTTTTTTATAATAGACTCTCAGTTTGTGTTTGTCTGAAAATAGCTGTAATGCTTTTACGTTTGAAAAGTCATTTTGCTGGGTATAGAATTCTCAGTACTTTGAGCTTTGTCTTTTGACCTCTGTTATGATTACCTGTTAATCTAATTGTTTTTCCTTTGTAGCTAATGCCTTTTTTCTCTGGCTCCTTTTAAGATCTCTGTGACTTTAATGTGCTAAGGTCCATAATGATATGTCTAGTATTAACTTCTTTACTATACTTGGGATTTGTTGGTTTTCTGAATCTGAGAATTGGTGTCTTTCAACAGTTCTGGAACATTTTTATCCATTATCTCTTCAATTGTACTTTTCTTTCTCTATTATCTCCTTCTAGAACTGTTGATTAGACCTGTATTTACTGCATTCTGGATAACTTCTCAATCTTTCTTCTGGTTCAATAATTCCTTCTCCAGTTGTGTCTGAACTCTTTTTCACCTGTACTTTGAGTTTCCAATTTTAATTATCATAATTTTCATTTCTAGAAGTTTCAATTGTTTTTTATAATCTGCCCAGTTAGTTTGCTTATTAATTTTTAAAGTATACAGAGGCACAAGGTAAATGTGGAGAGCCTGGACCTAGGGGACTTCAAAACAAGGAAGCAAACAAAGTCAGAGCCGGTTGTCTCAGAAATACCACCTACTGTTCTCTTGGCTCACTGCCTCATGTTATGATACATTGAGTAATAGGATTGTGTCGTTTCCAATAAATGTTGTTATGACAACTTTTGTCATTTTAAAGAGTAGGGCTTTTAAAATGAGATACCATAAGCAGAGTGAAATAATAGTTTTCAGTGCTAGCAATTTAAGATGCTTTACATTTTACTGTACTCTTTAGAGAATCATATTGATAATGTTAGGCTCAGGAAATGTTTCCAGAAGTGAACTTTTCCGATAGAACTTTGACTGTAGAGTTTTAGACCAATACTTAACATTTGCAGGTGCAGTTTCCAGCAGGAATTGATAAGTTTCTTTCCAGAAATACTTTCAGCTTTAAGCCTTAATGTCCAAGTGTTTCTTGTGAAGAGGAAAATATGTTTGTGTCCCTTTAGCGTCCATTATCTGCAGAGGCACAGTTTTATCCCGAAGGAAGGAATAATTCCTCTCTTTGTCTCAACTTCACACACTTACCTTCAGAGTATACCATAATGTTGCTCAAGACCAGTTTAAAAGAAATTTAAAACCTATAGTTCTCACTGCACTAAAATTCCTGTCTAAACATAGACTTGAGCATATTTAGGTTAATGGTTTGATGAGCTGAGATTGAGCCCCTTCTAATCGAGAAGTACAGAAAAAGTCCAGCCGTGTTCTGCATGGAGCCAGGGACTCGGGGAACAGAGTACCCACAAGAGGAATGTGCAGCTGCAGTTTTTCTCAGCTGGCTGCCTGGCTGGCTTCCCTACTGGTAGCTTTGTCTTTTGGGCAGCTTCTCTCCGAGCCTAAACAGAAGAGCAAACATCATCTGTAAAATGGAGGACGATAATAATAGTTACCTTCTAAGGTAGTTTTGTGGGTTAAGTTAAAATACTATAATTCTAAGTGCAGTGTGTTGATGGTAAGTGCCAAGTGTTAGCTGCCGCTCTTAATGGAGTTGGTAGATCTCCCTGCCATTTTCATGCTGTCTCATCTGTAAAAATGATGCGATTACTTACATGGTTTAATTCTTTCTCTCTCTCTTGCCTTTTTGAAATTTTCTCCTCCTCCTCCTCCTTCTGGAGAGGATGATGAATTACATCATTTATTCTGCTGTCTACTCCAATTCCAGTGGACTGGGGTAAAGGTGCCCTAGAACATGAGCACTGTCATTTAGAGAGCACCGGACTTAGAATGCCTGGGTTTCAGATGGGCTTGGCTACGTAAGACCTTGAGCATGTCACAGAACCACTTTGGGCATTATTACCTCGTCTTTAAACGGGGACATTAGAAGGAAGGTCTAACTTGTAAGGTCCCTATTAACTCTAGAAACTATGATTCAGTGTGTTGATCTTTTTTATCTTGATTAGTTTTCAGTGTATGCTCTAAATTCTGGGCTTAGTTTGCTGACGATGACAATTCTACCTGTTTGTTCTTATTTTAGAAATATACCATAAGTATGGATTTTGTAAGAAGATTTGAACAGCAGTGTGGATCACAGGCCAGTATAAAAAGATTGAGAGCACATCCTGCCTATCATAGCTTCAATAATAAGTGGAACTTGCCTGTTTATTTTCAAATAAGGTTAGTCATTTATTCACCCCCACCTCCACCCTTCTAAAGCAGAATTTGAATACAAGTTAAGGATGTTGTTTCCAATTAATAACTCCCTCTCTGTGATCATCATATTATCCTTTGGGTGACAAAATTGAAAGTGGAAATGTACAAGAAGTATTATGGTTGCCAGAGTCTGGCTCGCATGATATAAAGGTAAGTTTTATTTTTTGGTAATTGGGGAGCTCAAACACCAGACTGGGAATGAGCTGACACCAGGCCCAGTGTCTTCCCACACACTCTGTGCTCGTTCACTGTGCAGAGAGAGAGAAAGTAGGAGTTCTCCAGCAGTTCCTTTGTTCCATTCTCCCTATTTCATCATCTGCCTCAAAGAATGGATCTAGCCCACGTCTGTTTTTGTTCACTGCAATATTTTTCCCCCAGAGGCAGTAAGGAGAAGCATAGCTTTATAAGTTTTCTTTGCAGCTGGTTCCATATATCAGTTTATGAGAATCCTGGATATTCTTTCAGCTCCCCTTATAATCTTTGTGACATTTGCTGTCTCTTTTCTGGAAAACAGTGACATTTTTCTTCCATGTTCCATGATAACATCACCTATGTCAATTAGTGATTCTATAAAATACTTGGGAAAATTTAAGATAAACCCTTAACAACATATGTTGCACTTGAAAATAGATGATAATAGCCATTTTTGCAGATTCTCTTGAATGAGGTCATGATAAGTTCCTCCATAGAATGGAGTTGAACTGCTCTTTGAGGAATCACAGCCTTTTTTATTTAAATTGCTGAATGCTTTCATTAATGATGATGCAGTCCTTTCCCCCCCGAGTTCTGAAGAATAATTACGGAGAGGGAAAGACACTAAGAATTAGATACGTTGATGATGATTGCTCGAGATGATTGAGAGTGTATGTACTCATCTTTTGATAATGAAATCACAGCACTCAGAATGAAGTTGTAAGGTGCCCTTTCACATACAATACGGGGTTTTATGCTTGATTTTCCAAGGTCACATCATCATCTCGTTTGTCATTCAGTGAGGAATTGAGGATTTGCTCATCTGAGATATTCATGGGCTGCACTGGAAATAGTTGTTGTATGATAATCGGGATCAAGCTGGGGCAAGAAGCCCTTTTGATTCACGGGCAGGATTTAAAATAGTGAAGCATCGTTTTATAGACTAGGACTGTGATAGAGGATGTTTAAATTCCCCCATTTCCTTCATAGCCCGGGCTTAGAGTTAGATTGCTTCAGTTATCGGATGTCATCACATCCCAAACGTACTCCCCTACCTCCTGCCTCCAAACTCCTCTTTCTTAGTCCTTTTCCTAAGACCCTGTGACCCACACTCGGTTACCTCACGCTGCCACACCACTGCCGTACCTCCTGTTTGCAGCCCACACACTTGGCTCTGCTGGGCTGGGCCCCACAGTGACAGCCCAGCTTCCCCTCAGCTGCGTGTCCTCTCACTCCAGTCTCTCAAAGCTGGTAGTTGGGCCTTAAACTGTGTTGAAACTCAGCCAGTTCCCTGGAAGACTTTTCTATGTTCACCAGATTTTAGCCTTAAGTATTCAAAGGGGTCGGTTACCTTTTCTTTTAAACTGTTTTATTTAAAATCTATGAAATTTTTCAATATTATATTTGAGTTATGAAATATGGAACTTGTTTTTAGTACATCTGTTTTTCCATCTAAAAATAAATTCAAATAAGACTTTGTAGAACTTTTCTATTGATTTTTTTCGTGTTGGATCGTTTACTCTGAGGGGTGACAAGAAGTTCTGCAAACATGGTGAAGGGCAGAGTTGCATTGTCATCAGATTCGCTTCAGGGTCATTTAAAGTAAACCTAAAGACAGCGGGGTGGTGATGTTTGACATTTTTCTAAGAAGAAATATTACCATGGCCCATCTCAGTAACAGATTTCTGCCCCTGGATCTGACTATATACACACATCCCAATTGTCTTCAGGAAAAACAGCAACACCAACACCACCATTCTCGCGAACACATCTGTTGTCTCTTACTGTTCCTGAGACCCCACCGTGTCTACATTTCGTCTGCTCTTTTGGGCGTATTGGAAAGTAGGCTGAGGACTTAGTTTCTCATAGGAAGAAAATAAATGCAAATGTTACTAAAACAGCCTCAAATTATCGTGAATCAGTGGCTATCTGGAAACTTCAGGCGGGCCCTTTAAATGCAAAAGACTAAGTTTTAGTTTGTTGTGTGCGTGTGTTTGTTTTTTATTGAACTCTTTCTAGAATGTGATGTACTCCCAGAACATTCACACGTATGTACTGTATGTATTATGTCCAGTATGTGCTGAACATGATAGATCTCCGTGTGCCGTGGAATCTGTGTGGTACCGAGGTATAGGTAGCCCTTTGCTTCCCTTTCCCTGTTCCTTCCTCAAACGTGCATGTCCACTGTGCAGACAGACATGCCTGACAATGTTTCTGATACTTCAGAGCAGAGAAAAAACCAACAGTCACCACTATTATTATTGCCATTATTATTATTTGTAAGTACTTTTATATTATTGTAGACCTGTGTTGTTCATGGAGGAATATATCTAGAGACCTTCCCCAAACCCAAATTTAAGAATTTACAAATGTTAGTATCTGGGGTTGGCTTTCATACATACGTACTATTGAGAGTATATCCTATTGAGAGTAGAATGACATTCTACATGCATATGAAAACCACAGCATGGCTTTTCAGATTTCACCAAAGTGTTCTCTCTCACTTTTTGCTCTTTTCCAAGAAGTACGATTTATTGCTTTACTCCTGGAAGTTATTGCACAGCAAAGCGACATGAGGGCTGGTCCCGGGCTCCTGGCCAACGAGGCACAACTATGTCAAGTGACTTAGACTTAATTTCTTGTGTCTTTACACTTACAGATAGGCAGAACATCTGGGTGAAGAGCACAGATATCAAGGTTCTGCTGCATTTTTTTTTGTATTTTTTCATTTGTGTGCTTATCAGAATTATCATAAATGTACATGTAACTTTATATACCATGTCTTTGCCTAATACTAAATGATACTTGTCCTTATCGCTTTATGGCATCAAGCTTTCTGCTTTAATACTGCATCCCGGTCCCTGAATGTACCACGATTTACATAACCATCTTGCTTTTGGCTCTTGAGGATGCTTCCAGTTTTTCGTGATGTAAACAGTGCGTGCCAGCTATCAGGCCTTTCCTGTATTATTGAGGCTCTGTATTTTGTATAGATTTTGAAAAAAGGTAGAGCTGGAGGTTGAGCTCTAAGTGCTGGTTTGCTGCCCCAGCTGCAGAGCAGTTCCTCCCCCCTTGTCATTGTGCTCAGTGTCACTGTTCCCTCCTGCTGCTGTTCCTGGGCCAGTCCCAGTGCTCTCTTGTCTCACTTTTCCATCTGTCACTTGTTCCTTCTGTGCCTCTCAACGGCAGCTTGGAGAAACAAGCCTTTTGTAAGCTTCACTAGGCAATTAAAGAGTTCTTTCCTTCCGTGGTGCAGACAGGACAGCTACAGGAAGCCAGCCACAATGGCCCAGGGTCGCCTTAGCGTCTTCGGCCCTCAGCCGTGTTGTGTAGGGCTGCTGCTTTTCATCTGAAATGCTGTTCTTTTTACTCTTCAGTCGCCTTTTGCTCAATCTCTGAACTGCTTTTTAAAAGCACATATGTACTATCAGAAGACCAAGATTATCAATTGGATAAATTGATCATAAGCATGTGTGAGAATTTGTTGCTAGCAAAGGCACTAGTAGGTGACAAAAGAGTGTACTGGTACAGAGAGGTGTGAAATGGAAGAGTTATGTAGTTAGAAAACAGAATGCCTACGGAAGCAGCTAGTCAAAAAAATAAATCTATAAAACAGTTACATTTCACAAAGTCACAAAAACATACCCATATCTGTTATTAAAACTGAAGTCTGTGACAGGATGATCTGGGGTGCCAGGTGGGCCAGCTGTCATCAGGGAGACAAGCGAACACACCTAGGAAGCCATGGAGCAGATATACTGGCAGTAGTGACCAACAGGGCAAGTCCCATGAAAGCACGACAGAGGGTCAGCAGAGATTAGAAGAGCACTAAGCAATGAGTCCTAGTGTGAACTGGCTCCTGCCGTGATTTTTCTCCATCCACAAACACAGGTGCAGAATACAGCTTTCTCAGTTTGGGTACGTTTACTTTCCTGTGATGGTGTTAACATTGAAGGATTAGAGAAACCAGAGTTTAATGGCCTCGAAGTGGTTATAACCAGGTGGAACTTACCAGGAACACCTTCTTAATGAAAAATTATGTGGCAGTTTGTTTAATTTGATAAATATGGGCTTGGTTATGATTCAGACCAGTGGCAAATAACAGAAACCTTACATAACAGTGGTTTAGTCATGATTTCTTATTGAGTAAAAAAGAAGTCTGGGGGAGTGGGCATTCCGAGGCTGGACTTATCAGCAGTCGAGGGGAGGAAAGAACTGTTGGGAGAGTGGATAGGGAAAGGCATGTAGCAGAGTCATAAGCACTAATTCGTGTTCTTGTTTTTGTCTCAGATTTAGAGAAATAGCAGGGTCCTTAGAAGCAGCACTTACAGATGTACTGGAAGACGCCCCAGGTAACTTCCTTAAAGTGATAAATGGCAAGGTGTCACTAAATGAGTTTGTTAAGCTCGCCAAGTCATCTAGATCTTTTTTTTTTTTTTTTTTTTTTTTGGAGACAGTCTTGCTCTGTCACCCAGGCTAAAATACCATGGCATCAGCCTAGCTCACAGCAACCTCAAACTCCTGGGCTCAAACAATCCTCCTTCCTCAACCTCCCGAGTAGCTGGAACGGCAGGCGTGTGCCACAATGCCTGGCTAATTTTTTCTATTTTTAGTAGAGACAGGGTCTCGCTCTTGCTCAGGCTGGTCTCGAACTCCTGACCTTAAGCAATCCTCCTGCCTCAGCCTCCCAGAGTGCTAGGATTATAGGCATGAGCCACTGCACCCGGCCAAGTCATCCCTATCTTAATACCCCGAGGGTACTTTCACTTTTTCTTATTATACAGTAAATTGAACCTTAAAAACAGTTTCACTTCTTTTTTTTAGTAAGGTAAAAAGAAACCAAATTTTTTTGTTTGTTTGTTTCACAGACCTTCTTGCTTCACAGAGGTGATAAAAAGGATGCTTTAAGAATATGGGGAACAGACCTTATTTTCATTCCTGAATATATTAATAACAGTCAAGAGGATATAGCCTCTGGTGTACTTAAGTAATAGCTCTTTTTTATATCAAACTGGCTGTGGTCTGCCTTCCTCCCCGGGAAGATGTACTGGTCTGCAAGGTAATGGTCAGGATGTTCCTGCCTCTCACTGCGAATGACTCACACCTGGAGCATGTGCCTGGCCTCCCGTGCCGGGGCCGAGCTATGCAGACTTACCAGAACGTATTTGCATACCTTGACAGCCTTGTTAATTTCTGCATTATGTTGTGTTCATTCCTAGCGACCACTGAAATACTGTGTGGCTATTATTCCTATAGCCACGTAGCTTCTAGGTTCCTCAACTTAAATCTCTGCCCCCTTTTATGCAGCTGCGTCCACTGGCAATCTGAACCGCAGTATTTTAGCTTCAGAGTTAGTTTTCATCTGCCTTTGCCAAAAATGTTCGTACATAATTAACTTCCTCTAGGTAAGTAGTAAGTATGTTGAGGTAGAGGAACAGAGGGGTAGACACAAGAAATAGAACCAATTTGAAACTAACGTTTAAACCCTTGCGAGCGACTGCCCCTCCTCCTTGTGTTTGTTTATTTGGTGGAAAGTACCCACTAAAACATTATTTCTTGAGACTTTTGAATTTCTCTTAAAAAAAGTCTGTTTCCGAATGCTGTGTGTGCTTGGTATTTATCCAAATGCCTAAATGATACCATGTAAAATTGTAAAATGCACAGCATCGAACATGTGGGGAACATGGATTGTGGCCACTGGCCATCCATGGGCCTCCACCAGCAACTTCTCAGACCACGTGGCAGTCTTCAGAGTCACCTTTGAATCATACGTGATCATTCAATCATACCTTGTAGCCCATCATTGACTGAAATTCCTTGAACATGTTTTTTTCTCTAGCTGAAAGTCCATACTGCCTTTTGGCTTCTCATAGAACATGGAGCAGCCTTAGGAGGTGTTGGTCAGATGAGATGTTTCTGCCACTGTTGGTGCATCGTCTGTGGAGACTCACTCTGCAGATTTTGGCTCGGTACTCCGTGTTTGTCAATGAGGTAAGGGCTGATAAAAATGAAAGATACAGCAAGCGAAATACTGGAATGAGATTTTTAAAAATGCCGTGTTGTCATGGAAGGTTAATTCAGCAGCCAGTAGGCTGATTTCTCAGGACGGTGTCCAGCTCTGCTTCCGTGTTTTGTTTCCATGCCTGCAAGCGTGGCCTTCAGGGGAGTCTGGATCACAAACGCCGTGTTGGTCTTGTTGACAAGCACCACCCTGACAAGTCCATTTGCCCTTCTTAAAACCCGAATCTTTGAGGTGCCTCCAAATTAAAACAAAGATGCTTATTGTAGTGAAAATGATTAGAAAATGATTAGAAATTGAAATATTTTAATACTGAATATGTGGAAGTTTAAAAAAACTATATGATCATTGAGATTAAAAGGTAGTAAAATTAATTAATCATTCCTTTTTGGAATATCCTACTTTTCCCTTTTTCAAATAGTCAAATATATTAAATATGCACATAACCCCGATGATTTATTAATATTACACATAAGGCTGGAAATTCTTGATACATAAGAGCATCAGCGCAGTGCAATGCTGAACACCAGCCTTGCTTGCCTTGGGCTGCAGTGCCGCCCTGCCTCTGGGACAGTCACTCTCAGTGACAGACACTCATGTAAACTGGTCGCCAGAGTGTGGGCAGTATGAAAAGAGAGATGTTCTTAAAAAAAAAAAAAAAAAAAGACAACATGAAGATAGCACACATCGAAAAGAATAAAATCTTTGTTATCTGGAGTTGTCGTCTTGCAGTGTATTTTAATGGGAAGAACATAAGCTCAGGAGTCAGGCAAAATCAAACCTTGGCTCTTCACCTTTCTAAATCTGTGGACTTAGGGAAATTAAGCTGAGTCTCAGCTTCTTCATCTGGGAAAGGCAAACAGCTTCTGTATGTGGCTGTTAAGAGGGTTTATTTGTGGACTGAAGCCCCTACAGATCGTGGGAGTTCAGTGGAAGTTGGTTCCTCTTTCCCTTCTGCCGTCCTTTGCTCAGAAGGGTCTCAGCAGACTCGCCTTGGCCCACTGCCCTTTCTGAAGATTCCCAGGACGGGAGGGGCTACTACGATTCTTCAGTTAGCCTGTGCCCACCTTGAATATTCATTATCCCATTCCTTTCTTGATGCTAGCGTGCTTCTCTTTGATTTTTCCTTTGCGAACAATACAACACGCAAAAAACACTTTGTATTATTTGGAGCATAGTAAGGTTTGGGTTTTTATTTTTTTATCCTTATTAATTATAATTATGAATTTTTAAAGTAATTTTGTAAGTTATTTACCTAATATAGTTAGTTAATTTTTTAAAACCTATCATGTTCCAGAAATTAATTCTACTGTGGTTTGGGACTTAATTATTTATTTTTTTCATGTTTCTTTGTATCACTAGAAATTAGACATGAGTTCAAGAAGGGTAAATGCACATGGGGTTGCAGTTTGTCCTTGTTTGACTCTTAGTTCTTCACACCTGCCTTAGAGAAAAGGTATGGTGTTCTTTCATTAATAAATTTTTACTGAGTGCTTTGCAGACAGCTAGCATTTTATGGTGAGTTGTTGCCGTATGTATATGTAAATATAAATACTCACGTATCTTGCTAGTGTAAGCATACTTAATCAGTGAAATCCTTTTTCAGCTTTCACGCAGGCCCATTTCTAATGAAAGTGCCAAGGAGATCAAAAAACCTTTGGTAACTGGTAGCAAAGACCCTTCCCTTAGCCAAGGAAACACCGAAGACCAAGGAGGCAGTCCTTCAGAAACAAAGCCTGCAGTTTCCATTTCCAGCACTCAGCTCGTGTACGTGGTCGCAGACCTGGACAAGCTTCAGGAGCAGGTAAGCCAGAGAATTCTAGGTGCTTGGTTCAGTGTTTTCACAGAGGTAGTATGTGCGAAAGGCAGACGCCAGTTGGCCTTATGGGGCTTAGAATCGTGGGACCCACGGGTACCCCAAGAAAGAATATCTCATTCATCTCCCCTTCTAGGTGTGTCTCCAACTATCCCTGACAGATCTCCTCATAAGGTTTCTGAGAGTGCTGTCCTCCCCCTTGCGCGCAGTGCATGCTGGTGTCATAAATCCCTCTTCCCTGCTTCCTTTTCCCTGTGATCTGACGAGCTCAGAGCAAAGTCAGGCTCCACTTTTTTTTTTTTTTTATTACCTCCAGTTACTCCACTCAGGCACGATCTTTAGTGGGCTGGATTTTCGTTATTTTTAATTCACTTACCCAAATATTTTCTGTTCACTTTCATTCATCAGCTATGCTTAGAAAGTGCTAAAATATTAAATCATCTTCCTGTTTTCTCTGTATAGGTCCCATATGTTTTTGCTTTTAACATTAGGAGAACTTGGTAGAGTGAATTTAGTAGTTAAGTCCTCTGATACACAATTCTTCTTTCCTCAGGTATAACTACTTGGTGGTTGTTGAATAAATACTGTTTTCAATAAAAATAGTTGTATGTTTTGAGCAAGAATGTGGTCTTCACTGTGAGCTATTTTTGTATCATGGAGAGCCACGGAATAGATGATGTTTTTGCTGATTCTGTGTCTGTGAATAGCTGTAAACCATGTGCCTTCCCATGTTGTTGAGATCTTTTACAGTGAAAGCATTAAGACTGTTACTTTCATTTGATGAAAATTATTGAAAAGTTCTGATTTTAGATTCACCATTCATTAACAATATTCTAGAGTTTGTAAATGCAAACAGAATTGCCTCTTCCTTTGATTTATAAAAAGTAACTGAATATATAAAGTGCGTTATTTATTTCAGCTTCCAGAACTCCTGGAAACAATCAAGCCAAAACTTGAAATGATTGGCTTTAAGAATTTTTCTTCTATCTCAGGTAAAAATGAATCTTCAGACTCACCAAATCTTTGAATAAAAAATAATGTAAAATAAAATTCAGAGACTGTAGGATATATTTAAATTAACATTTTCTTCTCTAGTTATAAATCCTTGGTTGTTTCTATATTCTGTTCTGTGATTATAACTCCCCTAAATAAGACTTTTGTCTTAATTCTATTAATTTGATTTGATTTATTATAGTACATGCTCTAAATATTATGACATTATTTAAAATGAAATTTACGTCCGGGCTGGAATAGAATGATTGAATCCAGTCTTTGTATCTCAACAGCGGCCCTTGAGGACTCCCAGAGTGCTTTGTCAGCCTGTAAACCTTCCTTGAGCAGCAAGATAGTCCAGGATCTAAGCGACTCTTGCTTCAGCTACCTGAAGAGTGCCCTGGAGGTTCCCAGGCTTTACCGGAGAACCAATAAGGTCAGCACCATTCACTGAAAGAATTTTGAGATGGGAAAACATATATTGGAAAAGCTAGAGAGCGAGGGCCGGAGCGACAGGTTTCCAGGGCTGGCCTGAGACAGGCTTGATTCCTCCCGTTCTGAGAATCGTGTTCGTGAAGAGAGGGAGGGTCTGCAGGTGGGTGGTCAGACACTCGGGGAACATAACTGCAATAGTTGGACTTGCATAGGATGGCCTTTTTCTGGATTCTTTTGGCTTTAAGGAATGATACTTTAAAAAAAAAAAAAAGCCTTTTAATAACACATTTAAGTCCTATACTTTTTTGTCTTCATATCTTGTATTCCAAACTTTATGCCTGGTTCCCTTCATACTGTTACAGGAAGTACAGTTTGTCCCTGGTATCCCTGAGCCCCACATCCACAGAGTTAGCCAAACTCAGAGCCAAAATATTAGAAAAGAAACCCAGAAAATAACAATACAACCATAAAAAATAGTACAAATAACAAATACAGTATCACAACTATTTCCATAGCATTTGCATTGTTTTAGGTATTATAAGTAACCCAGAGATGATTTCAAGTGTGCTAGAGGGTGTGCCTAGGTTATATGCAAACATCATTTCATTTTTTATTTGCTCTTTCTGGTCTGAGTTGAAGCTCCCACTTGAAAGTGGGAGGGAGAGAAAGACCTGTTTTACGTTGCCAAATGTGGTTTTTTTTTGTTTGTTTTTTTTTATTTTAGTAATCTACCAACTTTTGCTTTCTATTCAATAGGCTGTTACAGTAATTTACGTATTGAGAGTTTGCACTGTGAGTCAGACACTGTGCTAAACACTTCACATACACTCTCATTATTCCTCTGAAGTGGGTGCTGGTATCCTTATTTACAGGTGAAGAACCCAGAGCTAAGAAAGGTTGAATTACCTCACCTGGATGCTTGTTTCTCAAGGGGCAGTCTGTCGACCAGCAGGGTTCACTTTACCTGGTGGGTGGGAGCTTGTTAGAAAAGCATAAATCTCAGAACTCAACCCTTCCACTCCACCTCCCCACCCCGCAATTAGAACTTGAGTTTAATGAGATCGCCAGGTGATTACTGTGGACATGCAGTTGTGCGAACCAGTGCCCTAGGTCTGTGGTCCTCACCCCCACCCCACCCCCACCCGGGCTGCACAGCAGGAGGCAAGAGGCGGCAAGCAAAGCCCCACCTGCACCCACAGCTGCTCCCCACCACTCGCATCACCACCCGAGCTGCCCCTGCCCCGCCTCAGATCAGCGGCGACATCAGGCCCTCAGAGGGGCATGAACCCCACTGCAAACTGCACGTGCCAGGGATCCAGGTTGTGCGCTCCCCATGTGAATGCAATGCCTGATGATGTGAGGTAGAGCCAAGGCAGCCACGCAAGCCACCCCAGGTGACAGCGCTGTTGGTGGCTGACCCGGCACTGGAATCCAGCCCGGCTCCAGCCTTTCCGTCCTGTGCTTGCTCTTCCTGGCTCCCTCCTGCTGTCATGGAAACACTCTGCAGATGTGCAGACAGCTGTGTTACTTTGGGGGAGGGATGGAAGTGGTACATGTTTCAAAACTAGAACATCAGGAGTCTCCTTTTGAACTTGAGGTCTGGGGAACTTACTCTTTTCTTTCTGTGCCTCTTTAACCCCCATCACCGTTATTCCAGGAGGTCCCAACTACGGCTTCCTCTTATGTGGACAGTGCTCTGAAGCCATTTCACCAGCTTCAGAGCAGACACAAGGACAAGCTCCAACAAGCAGTAATCCAGCAGTGGTTAGCGGGCGCGCTCTCCGAGAGCACGCACAAGTAAGTAAAGTAGGGGGCCGTGTGGGCCCTGCTCAGGAGAGTTGAAGGCAGAAATCCCTGAGGCCATGTCAGGGTTGCTTGGAGATAAGGCAGTGAGAATGTCCAGCGTTCCGTCACTGGAGAAGTCAGAGGGTGGGCCTCGGTCCACTCCCTCCCCTCCCCACGCCCCACACGGACGGCCCCTGGGGCCACTTCCTCTCCTGGGCTGCAGCCGCACTGGCCCTGTTCTCGGTGGCCCTGTTCTCGGTGGCCCTGTTCTCGGTGCCCCTGCGTCACCAGGGCCCGCCTGCCTTTGCTGCAGGCACCGTGCTCCCAAGTCCAGCCACTTTCCTCTGGGACGTCCTGTCTCTGCTCAGGCTCCGTCAGCCCAGAATGGCTCTAATCGTGCCAGATAATGAAAGGACTTATGTGGGCGAGACCTTTGAAATCAAGGGAGAGAAAACATTCATTTTAAAGTATAATTACAACTGACAAAGAATCAATTTCTAAAACCTCTAAAACCCTTTAGTGTCTCTTCATTTCTAATTAAATCTACTTTTTCCCAAATGCCTGTGTTGAGTTCCATCAAAGAGATTATTATTCACTTTTATTATTGATTTTGTTTAATTATTAATAATGATTAATTTTGTGATAGTATTTTATTTCATTTACCTAAGAGTTAAGTAGCCATTTGTGGGTTAATTTAGAACATAATAATGAGGTATATAATACTGTTTTTGCGGGCAAATGTATTCCAAATGCCAAGTAACTAGCTTGTAGAGAAAGTTTTAAAATATAACTCATTTATAATTGGAAAATTATATTGAGAATATTTTGGAGGAAATGAGTTTTATTTAAAATTCTGAAATATTTATATACTTTAAAAGATGAAGTTCCTGGAACTGATTGGAAATGAACTTGTTACTTGATTTTGGGAATGAGCTACAGCTGTCCACCCTCAACGTATGCAAGACAAATTGGCCTATGATTATCTCTTACTATTAAAAATTAAAATTTTAACAAAATCCATGCACATATTTCTTAATTTCAGGGAGTGCTGTGCTGGAGACTTAAGACCCTGTTTTTCTTATAATCTTAAGAAACAAATATTTATCGTGGCTGAATTTTTATTGGAAATTAATTTTTATCTTGAAAATCTCTTTTTGGATCTGCAAAGCCAGTTACACTTT
>RJWJ010035413.1:0-16644 GCA_004363605.1 Indri indri
TGTATTTTGCAGCAACTTGGGTGGATTAGAAACCACTATCCTAACTGAAGCATCTCAGGAATAGAAAAACAAGCACCACATATTCTCACTAATAAGTGGGAGCTAAGCATTCGGTACTCACAGGCACTGAGAAACGTAAAGGGCATTGGAAACCAAGAAGCGGAGAAGGTGGGGGGAAGCAGACTAGCCCTTTCACTGGCTGGTAGGATTTTTTAAAAGGTGAAAAATATAAAGAGAGTCTTTAAGTAGAATAAAATAAGCTGTTAACAAAAAGACAAGAAAGAAAAGAATATAAATGGGTGCAGGAGGTGGAGTGGGGCATTATGGCAACCTAATGTTATTGTTGTGTAGACTATATGAAGGACAATATAAGAAGGCAAGGCTTTAGAAAGAAGTAAAATGATATGGAAAGAGATTAATATCACTTTTTGATATCGGGACTACATTTGCAGATAGTTGAAGACTATGGAAAGAGAAAGAATCAGAATTAGGCCGAGGTGCAAGTATTTTGTCAAATTTTGTACAACAAGAGATGCCCATAGTAAGGAGACCAATAGAGAAGTAATGAAATTAGGATTTCTTAAGGTTCTCATCCTGATGTTACTGCGAGAGAATAATTTTATTATTAATAGAATTTAAAAGGGAAAAATCAAAAGCTTGGTTATGGTAAAATCAAAACACAGAGATATAGAAATATAATTGTCCCTCAGTATCTGCAGGAAATTGGTTCCAGGACCCCTGTGGATACAAAAATCTGTAGATGCTCAAGTCTCTTATGTAAAATGATGTGATATTTGCATATAACCTACAGATATCCTCTCACATACTTTAAATAATCCCTTGATTATTTATAATATCAAATACAATGCTATGTAAACAGTTATTATATTGTATTTTTTAATTTGTATTGTTTTATTTTTGTATTGTTATTTTTTATTGTTTTCTTTTCTGAATATTTTTGGTGTGTGGTTGGTTGAATCTTCAGATACAGAACCTGTGGATACTGAGGGCCAAGTATAATACGTAGCTACTATGTAGACAACATTAGATTGTTAAAGTAATTTTGTCAATAGGGAGTCTACCTAAACAATTATGTGTAATTATTAGAAATCTAGTTAAGATTGTGGCAGATTGTGAGAAAAAAATGACTACTACAAACTTACTCTCAGAGTTTAGTTTGACCTCAGTTTTCTTCCTAGGTTTTTAGCTCAAATGAATCTATCTGTTTCAGTCTATGAGGAGAAACAGGTGCGTTAAACAAAGAAAATATTAAATACTCTAGAAATGTGGTCTATTAGAGTCGTCATCTAACCAATGAATTTTGTTTTGTTACTTGCTAATATTATTCCTTGCTAGACAGTATTTTCTCCAGTGCCATGTTGCTGATAGTTGAACACAACAAATAGCATGTTTTCGAAAAATAAGCTTTGTGCAGGTGACCTAGAAGTGAAAGACTAATGTTGCCAAGCTAGACTTCTAAACATCTATTCCCCTGCCTGAACAGTTTGTAATATCAAAAGATTGATAGATGTGTGTTTACGTATGTTTACTTTTCTCCCTGGGCTTTTGTTTGTCCAAAGGTTGTGACAAACATTTTGAGAGAAAACTGTTTTCACTGAACTTGGGGGAAACAAAAAAAAGAAACCCTGTCAACTCTAATAAAAGTCAGCATACAGCATATAGCAATAAATGAGTAGCACGTTCTCTGTAAAATCTTGGTATTTTTGAAGAAGATTTTTATTGTCTTCAGGATTCCAAGAACATCAAAACTGAAATAACATATTTTCTGGCCATGAAATATCAACTAACAAATGCTAAAATTCACAGTTTCCCATTCTCCTTTCTCTCGTTCTTACAAGGGTTTTAATTCAATGGTTACTTATGGTTATGCTGCTCTTACTGTTAATAATAGATTGATTGGAAGAGATGTTTAATAAATTATGGATTTTTCTAACCTAGAATCATTCTTTTTGCAAGGGACAGGGATTGTCTACTCAACAATCCCAAGTATAAAGAGAAAGAAGTAATTGTTGCAAGCACAGCACAGGTCTTTATGATTAGACCTAGAAATTGTAAGGCTCCAAAGTCTCCAAAACTGGTAGTAACAAATACAGATGTTGCACACTAAATAATGTCAAATCATTACTTTAGTTCTCTATGAATACTGGTTTCAGAACTCAATCATCACCCTGTAAGGTATCCTGTGCATACTCTTCTTTTCTTCCATTCTTCTATTCTTGAAGTAAATGGTGATTATTGGCTTAAATAACACAAATGACCAAAATTTTGCAGACATTCTACAACTTATTTCTTCCAAATCATGGTATTTGTTTTTATTAACCATTCTACAACACTCAAACATATGAAGCTAATTTTCTCTTAATAAAATGTGAGGCTGGAATTCTCAGGACAACTTGGTAGGAGATGAGCAATTGGGCATTAGTACTATTCTTTCATTGTTAATTCTTTTCATCACCTCAAGGAAATGGCGCAACATGAGATTATATTTTTCAACAATAGCACATATGGTAGTAACATTCATTGAGTGTCAGGCAGGTGGTAGATGGGTGGGGGGGAGGGGGAGATGAGTATATTCACACCTAATGGGTGTGGTGCACACTGTCCGGGGAATGGACACACTTGTAGCTCTGACTCCAGCGGGGCAAAGGCAATATATGTGACCTAAACATTTGTACCCCCATAACACTTTGAAATAAAATAAATAAATAAATAAATAAATATATGTATATATGTTCAATATTAGACTTAGTACAAAGAAATTTGTTGTGGCTAAATTGCGTTAGCCCATTATAGACACTTTGTTGATCCTTTTGTAAATATTACACCTTAACATACATTATTATTAAATGTGAAAATTTCTTTCAAAAATTGGCTAATTTTAAGGTAGTATCAGAGGAGTGTTTTTAGGATTCCTTCTTTTTACTTTAATTCCCTTTTAGAATAAGGTATTTGGCTTGTAAAGAACAGAGATATATGTATGTGTTATAAATGCTGTTTTGGTAAGCAGCTTCTCTGATGTCACATAATGATCTCTGCTTTCTAGAATCCATATTCCTGCATAGTCTCTTCCCACATGTACAACTGTACCAGCTTTAGTCTTTGCAAACAATAACATATAGTAGAAGTGATGGTATGTCACTTCTAATATTAGGTCATGTAAGTCCAGTGTTTTTTCCTGGGGTGTTCTTCCATGCCCTCTCTCTTTAATCACTGATTCTGGGGGGAAATCAGACGCCATGTTGGGTAACTCCAGGAAGAGGCCCATGTGACAAAGAAGAGATGTCTCAGGACAACACATAGGGAAGACTGAGGCCTTACAGCAGCCACATGAGGAGTCTGGAAGTGGGTATTTTGAGGACTGCCAAAAGACATGTGAGACAACTCAAAGCTTATCATTCCCCAATCAATCCTTAGCTGACAGCTTGACTACAATATCATGAGACACCTTATGCCAGAATCATCCAACTAAGCTGCTCCCATACTCTTGAGCCGCAGAATTTGAAAGATAATAGATGCCTGTGGTGCTAATTTTGGGGCAATTTATTACACAAAAATAAGTCACTAAGGTAACTGTCTTCATAAGCACTCTCCAAACTCTTTAGCCGCAGTATAAACTGCTTTAATATTATTTTCAGCACAGTATTTTCATGGCCCTTCTCTTTAATATGAAATTCTGAGGGCAAGCCATTTCTTTAGAATCACAATTATTTTCTGAGCTATATCCTAAGGGGAAATGGCTTGATTGTCTTTTTCTCTGTATATACCTGTTATATTCATTTTAAAGAAAGGACCTAGAAGCTTCTCTTTGCTCACTGCACTGTCAAAATAATGTATTCTTCTTCAATTAACCATGTGTAATGCCCCTATTCTACATAACATAATTTTAAATAATACTGCCAATTTTTCCTTTCTCTTTTTAGATACATTTGATATAAATAAGAGGTTACACTCTAATCTAACATACCTTACGAATCAAAGTAATAAAATTGGTATCCATAACCCAACAGAAATAGAACATTACTTGATAAGATTACCGCTTCTGGTGGGACTGAATCTTATACAATTTAGGGGAACTTCTCTAAGAAAAATAGTACAGAATTTTCAGAACTAAATTATTTGCAAGGATCTGAAAGAAAATGACCCAAGTGAGGAACTTTGTCAGTTTCAGGCTGAATTTACCCAAGAACATTGACAACAGTGTTTAATCATCCACGAGGTTATACTTTATAATAGACTTTTTGTTTATACTTCCCTAACTAATTTTATAATTTTAACATAAATGTATGAATTCCCAAATATATTGTTTAATTTTGCTTATTTTTAAGCAATCAATGCTTAAGTGGTATTAAATTCATAGTTTTCTGTTACTTGCTTTTTTCTCCACTCAACATTATGTTTCTAAAATTGGCTCATGTTACTGTATGATTTTAAAATATAGCAACTATTTAAAACTAATAATTATTTTAAAATATTATGATTCATGGAGATTGCCTGAAGCATACGTTATCAATTATTCCTTTAATTATTCTGACTTTTATCCATATACCTACCACATCATCAAAGGTCAGAGTCCAGAAATATTTTGCTTTCACCTCTCACACTGATGTCTTCATGTGTTGAACCAAATGTAATTTTGTTCAGCCTGCAGTAATTTTATAAGAAACACTCATCAGAAACTCACATGCTATTTATTTTAAGTATGCTCTGGAAGATGTGATGAACTTGTTACAGAGTGGCCTGTCATAGTAACACACTGGAATTTTTTCAATAAGCATTTAGAACCAGAAAATATCTCCTGGCTTTTATAATCTGGTCTATATTTTACCATATGGGCACTGTAACTATTTCATCTAATTATATTTCTCTCTATTGCCTACTAGGAAGCTCAAAGCCCAATTTATAGTCCATTTTTAGCAATTGTAGAGGATATTGTGGCATACATTTTGTGAAATAAAATCAGATTTATTTTCATTCATTGTTCTGCTCATATATCCCTTTGTCTCAATCTCCTCCTTTTTATGTTGTATTTCTACATCTTTCAATTTATGTCTAAACTATTTGTGAGAGCTATAGAAAAAATTAAATTTCTTACTGTTTTAAATGTATTTCTTGTTTTGATCAACCCTTAGATTTGTCTTTGTTAGACTAAATATCTAGAATTTTGTAATCATGCTTTATACTTTCCGTTTGATATATATGAAAAGCTGTGTGACACACATTAAATCTAGAATATAAAATTCTTTTTTTATTCTGTAGAAAATCATATTAAAGATTTTATTGGCTCATGTCTTTTTATTTAAGGTGCTTCTAGTTATATTATTCATAGGGTCTCTGAAATATTCTTAGTTAAAATGTTGAGAAAGTGTTTTAAGTATGTACTTTAAAAAGTCATATTTCAAGACTATGCTTTTTGACAGCTGTGAAATAACAATGTAATTGCATCATAACTGTGAAATATGACTTCTTCTTGCTTGTAGAAAGTGGATATTTTGCCAATGCTGACATGTATACAACAGCTTCAGGGCATCCCATGCTTCCTGATTAATTAAGTCCCAATACCCACCTAGTCAGATTCATTGACACTTTATCCAATACCTGAGATAAGCAGATTACATATATAAAATGAGATCAGATAGTTTGAAAAATACGAGTGTATTTTTTTTTTGCAACTAAATATTGGAAGGCCCTATATACAGAAAAATGTATGTTAGTTTGTTTTATGCTAATAAGGCATTTTGCTAATTAATATGTTTTTATTTTCTTCATTGGCAATTATGATAGCAGAGATTTAATGCAAATGAATAGAGTCGTCCTAATGTATTAATTGAAAAGTTTTCAGTTGTCCCCAAATAACTCTTTTAATTTAGATATGTAACTGTTGAAGTTAAAATCCTTAACTTACATATCATTTACAAGGAAAAAGATTATGTGAGTAATCATTTTAGAGAAAAATGAACTTTAGATACAAATCACTCAGTAATAAGTTTAGTTATGTTATCATCGAAGCAATGCAAATGCCATTGATTCATATTTTCTAATTCATTTGATAAGCACTTTAGATTAGAAAGTAGAACATTAATTGTAGCAGTTTTGTAGTTACGTGAGAGCTTTTTAGAATTTTAACACAATAAGAGCAATTTATCAAAGCAGAATTTGTTTCATAATTAAATTTTTCTTCTTTAAAAAAAAGCTTAATTTGGGGGGAGATATGTCATATCTACCTTTTACATTGTGCTCGTTCTTTAGAACATAAACATAAATCCTCTTCTTTGACCCAAAAGCTAAGGGATAAGACAAATATATAGCAGACATCTGTGGAGCATGAAGAACAGAAGAGAGTGTGCAGCCAGCTAGTAGAAATGATAGTTAAGCCAAGACTTCAAGCAGGTATATGATTTTACCAAGTTAAGAAAGATAGAAATATATGGGAGCATTTAAGCCATAGAGAACAATATAATTAAAGACATGAAAATATGAAATAACATAATGCATTCAAGTTCTCCAGTATCACTAGAGTTTAAAGTGTGAGATGTAGAATAATGGAAGGTGAGTTTGACTGGAGAAATAGAAGTCCTAGGGTGAGATCTTCAAGAGTTTGAAACATATCCTGAGGTCAAAGATTGCTAAAACTTAAGAGTTTCTCCAAGTTGCCATGGACCTTCAAACAAATACTGGCTTTTTCTTGTTCCTGACAACTTTCCACATAAATCTACATCCCAAGTTAATTTCTTAAAGTGTGTTTAAAACATTTTTTAAAATCTTTATATATATCAAACTCTCATAATAAAACATAAAGTAGTTAAAATATTGTTCCCTGATCACTAAACAATTAATATGGTTGTTAACAAATAGTTGCATTCCAAATAGTAAAATCTATGCATTTCTCACGATAGTATAAGATTTACATTTAAAATACATACCACAAATAAAATATAGCACTAATTAAATTTATTATGGGAGGATTCAGGAAAAGTATAATAAAAACAAAGCACTTTCCTGTATTGAACCATTATTAATTCACCAAGTGCGATGAGACCGATGTTAGAGAAAACTGAGATGGAAGGAGGCAGGGAGTGGAGAAGCAGTCAGTGTCACTAATTGCAGAAGGTGACATGCAGAAGTGTTGTTTGGTAATGAAGGGCAACTTTAGGTAAACTATTAGACCTAGAGGAACCACCATTTTTTTCTCTGTTATTTTACTACTGCTATAGATACTGCAGATCAGCAAGGTTCAG
The DNA here is from genome assembly GCA_004363605.1 of Indri indri. Taxonomy (NCBI): domain Eukaryota; kingdom Metazoa; phylum Chordata; class Mammalia; order Primates; family Indriidae; genus Indri; species Indri indri. The sequence continues at coordinate 7,257 of RJWJ010035413.1, forward strand.
GGAAGGTACATGATGCTTTGACATGGAAATTATTGCAAAATGGAAATCTGTTTCCTTTCACACTTTTTATGTCCTTAAAGATTTTTGTATGGTTTTCAAAGTGTGGCAGCCCTGGAAATGTACCCCTGAGACCTCCCTTCAACAGAGAATCTTTCCAAGGAGTAAGTTAGCTGACAGGCTTCAAGTGCTATACCTTTAGGATCTACTACCATGTTTACACCGAGGCCATACACCTTCAAGTTGCTTCTACACTGTATGAGTGAGCACAGCAAGGGAACTACAGAGTCAGCCATTTCTGAGTCTCCAATGAGCAGCCTGTGCTTTGGGGCTCCCTATCAACTAGTCAAGCTTTTCTCAGAAGTTAAGGCTCTTTATGTACAATCTTTCTTACTTCTCTTTCCTTCTTCATTCACAGATGTTAGATCTGCATTGTGATCTAAATAAAGGTGATACCTCCCCACACACTCCTGCTCCCTCTCTTCTTTACTTTTACTGGTGTTTCTCTCAATAAATCCAGTGCCCTTTTAATTCTTTCTTTGTGTCTGCTTCCTGGAGGATCTTAACTGTCACACAGGAGACATCAAACACAATATTAAAAGAGGGCTTTTTGCCATGTAGCAGGCATGTTTGACGATGATGCTCAGCATTATATTTGCATGGCCCACACATTTCTTCAAGGTAGACAGCAACTATTGTTTGACTATGTGCCTCTTAGAGTTATCGTCTCCTTCTTCCTCAAGCCAGGGGTGTACATCCTCCTGAACAAGCAGGACAGTTAAATTTACCAGTATGAAAAGTTAAGAGCTCTTCAGCTTCTTTTCATCCATCTCTTTAAAGTTAACATTGCTCTCAGTGAGAGATGTTCTGAAAAATAACAAGAGAAAACAAAAAGTAAAATTAAAAAAAAATATAATGTCTTCAAGAACAATTTTCACTCTATCCTCAACAACCTTTACAGTCTTTCATATCAACCACAAACTGTGGTGTTAGTTTTTTTATTATATATCCCTTGGTGTTGGTGGAGAAAAAAATATTTGCCATGCATGTTCAGTGAATTCTAAAGGCTTTTTAAATGTTAAATATTTCAAAAATATTTTAGTAAAGGTTCTTGTTTGACATCTGTACCCTACATCAAGTTTTGCATAAGTAATTGAAAGTAATAAGTCTTAACAACTGTGATAACCTCATGAATTGTAAACTCATGGTTATGGGTCACAAAAGCAATGTCATAGTTGGAGGGAAGAAAATCACTTGGATGTTAGTTTATATTCTACATTCCCGGCTGAATGTTAAGAAGTCAGAAATATCTAGGGCCTTGTTTTAAAGAATTTTTTTTCCCCTCTGGCTGATATATTCCTACCAAGGGTAAGAGAAATGATGGTACATAATTCTCGAAAGTTCTGCTTTGTCAAGTAGTCTTTGAGGACCTCCAGACACCTAGTGATTTCCTTTGGCCATTTCTTTGAATAAATAGTTTTACGGGGTTTTTTTTTTTTTTTTTTTTCAGAATGATAGCCTATATTGGTTTTTGACATAATATTTTTAGCCCCGGAAACAGTGGAGTCAACCAGTTAGAAATCTTTGTAACCAGACAATTTCTTCTCCTGAGAAATAAACCTCCAGGGCAATATTTGTTTCCCAAACAATCCTGATTCATCTACAACAAAATTTTGTTTAGCAATATAGCCTCTTTTGAATATTTTACTAGTTACAACAGAAAAATAACAGTATCCTCACAGAGACTTAATGCAGATTCCATTGTTATTTTGATGATACGAGCATTGCTTGAATACCGATTCTGTTGAACTTGCTTTAAAAGGCAACTCCATTGCCAACTTATTTCTCTCTGCCATTGCCTTCACCTCTAAGTTCTTAAATATTGTCATTTTCTTCTTCTGAGTCAACATGTTAGAGAATCTGAGTCTTTGATGTCTCTCCATTCATTTTTTCAATTATTTTGCATGTTTTTCCAACAGAGAATGTTGTATTCTGGTCATGCAATAAATATGAATACTAATTCATAAGTTTGTTTCATTATTTATAATTATAGTACATATCCTGATGATGCATTTTTAAGCATGCATCCAATTTCTTTGGTAAGCTCTTCTTTGTCAGAAATCTTAATTTTATTTCATTGAAATTATTTTTTCACTTGATTTGCTTTCATTTCTACATTTTCTTCAAAATATTTTCAATTGTTTTTTGACTTATAGTACAATATTCAAAAGTAACAAACATAAAAGACACTGTGGGGAAATGATTGAGACAAATGAAAAAAGGCCAAGAAAGTCTAACATTGTATGCACCTTTGTGATGTTTCTCTTATTTCCACCAAATAAAACACATTAAGAAAATTTCAAATGGTTTCCATGTAATTCTGAAATTCTTTCAATTGTATTTTATATGTAACTCAAGTTGGTTCTCTTTTTTCCACAGATTGTTTTATTTAAAATGTTGTACTAAATTTGGCGGGAAGTAAATTAAATTTTTCCCACATAAAGTTTAGTCAAGAGTTTTGAGAAATATGCATATTCTGTAAAGTATTAGCACATTTTGATAGGTCAAATTCTATTTATTCTTTTAATTTTCCCTGTGATATTATAGCTTTCATGCAGAATTCCCTTGCCCTCTATGAGATACATCTATTTTGATTTTCTTTTCATTATGGACTTTATCCCATGGTATGATAAGTAGATTTACACATTTGTCTTCCTTATCAGATTATTAACTCCTTCAAGGCAGGGACAATGTTCTCATTTTCATTGCATTCTCAGTTTTTGTCATAGCAAATCATGGAAGACATATTAACCTCAAATTAATGTACATTAATCTAAACACAGGGTACATATTAATATATCGATGATGTAAAGATATGCAATGAGTGTCATGGCTTTTTGCCTTGAGGTACCACGACTCTTAATCTATTACACTAAGCTTTGATCTGAGGCAAAATTCATTGATTGAGAAGGAGAATTCACACAGAAGCGAGAATGATGAATTAGGTCAAATAAAACAAAACCCACTTACTTAAGTTATTTTCAAAGGCTACCTTGTCTGTAATTTCACCCTTATATTTTTTCTAAATGTATTTTTTTACATAATAGACAGTACAGATGTTAGTAACTTACATGTAGCATAATTCAAGGGACCACTATTCACATTGTTCTCTGTGAACATGAAATAAAATTATGCCAAGAAATAGCCCTTTGTGATTATTGAGAATAATATCATGCTAGTATAAATTTTCTTACTGACAAGACAAAAAGCGACACAAATACTGAAGAGACTTACGAAATATTCATGGGATATTTTTATACAGGAGTAAGTATAATTCAATGTATTGTACATAAAAGTAACTTTTATTGATGAGATAAGAGAATATAAGTACAAACATTAAACACTATTTTTTACTCTTATTTTTACAATCATTGCTTAATATGCTGTAGACCAAAAATTAAACAAATAAATAATAAATACAGTTTAAAAAATACTAGCTTCTATTTTTCACAAAATCATACATCACACATGGTAGGAATTTTAATTTCAGTGTTTTTTTACTTTCAAAAGGAGCTAAATGGTATGTATTTCTAATGAAAAGAGAAAAAGGTATGAGAATTTCTCTTTTTCTCAGTTATTACTGAATTTTATAAATTAGTCCTCTGGAAAGATTCAATATCTTTTTAGTTGTAATTCATTTCCCAAAACTGTATGCTTTCCAAAAGATAAAGGAGAAATTTCATTACAGAGGAATTTTTTTTATTTCTGCATATTATGGGGGTACAAATGTTTAGGTTACATTGCCATTCCGCCCCCCACCCTCCGCCAGTCAGAGCTTCAATTGTGTCCATCCCCCAGATGGTGCGCAAGTGTGTTTACTGTTGAAACGTGTTTTGGATTATTTAGATATCTAAAATGTAATATTAATAGGTACATTACAAATTAAGAAATATCCAAAATCTAATATGTTACTCTATCATTCAATGTGGAGGTAATTTGTACAGAAATCATATGTTTAGAGTAGTTCGCAACAGGATTTTCAGTGACAAAGGTTTGCTTTATCTATGTTAATGTGGCCTTTCAATCCTGATAGTTGTTTGCTTTTATCATAAAACACCGAATTCCAATGAGGATGATGACTGTTAAAAATGCATCTTTTAGAGGTGGTCATTCACAGGTAACATGCACAGCTGTGTTTTCTGACTGAGTTAACAGGGACTGGAGTTATGAAATTCTCAATCAGTAGAGGAAGCTGCTTATTCTCTGCTGTAGTTCCTGAAGAGAACCACACAAGCCAAGCAATGTCTCAAATGTCTGATACTTGGTGCAGTTCATTTTTAATTAAAAAGGAGTGACGGAAGAGTATGGTAATCTGTATTTTTGTTATTTTACAGATTTGCATACCATATGGCATTTGAGAGGATGAAAGCAAAATAATTATTTAAATTATAAAAAGAAATATATTTTCTCTATGCCCACATTGCACTAAAATTTTAGTGGTATAATAAAACACGAAATTGGCAACATAGCAAGAGAGTTTATATTTCACTAGTGTCTACATTTAATATGAAGTTGTTTATGCTCATTATATATTCACCTTCTCTTAGTCCACAATTGTGATCTCAAGGGATACTATCTAGCCAACAAAGTGAAAAAGATAACTTGATTGAAGTTGACAATGATTCTCCAGGTTATGCCAGCACTTGCTGGGAATGGAATGATGCAGATTTTCACTCAAAAAGGAATTCCTCCAAATGGTCAGAACTTCCAGAAATACTTAGCATTGTTCAGTTTTCCTGAATGGATAGCCTTGATGAAAGATCTGTATCTCTTCCAAAGTAATGCTTGCTAGATAGTAAATGATTTAGATACTGAAGCTGTTTAAATGAAGAAATTAAGAGTCAGCTTGGAAGTAAACCTGGCAGAAAAACCCAGAGCTAGAAATATTTTTGATTGATTACTGGAAGATTATCATTACTATCAACATTATTATTGTTACTATTATGGACAGGATGCCCAATTGGTCTGCAAATGACAGTGATTATGTTTACTATCCAAAAAAAGGTATTTATTAAACAAGTGAAAAAATGATTACCGCAGTTTCGGAGATGGAGGAAATTCATGGGTTTGACAGCATGAATCTTCCATAACTGAAACTGACAAAAGTATATATCTGGCAAAATATAAAGAAATTTAAAAAAATGAGGAATCAAGTACAATGGAATTTATCCTTCTAAACAAGCACCTTTATATCCAGAAACATCTAGCCTTCTATAACAAAAGAATGTCATATTGAAAATTCAGTTATATGGTCATTTATAATGAGATCACGCCTTGTGAGGGTTGGCAGGTGTTTTTCAGGATTCAGAATATTCTCTGAAGCAATGTTCCTTAATCAAGATAAATGGACCAGAATCATATAGGGATATTTCTCAGGATCACACTTAATAGGCCATAAAGTTTTATCTCCTATACTGTGACATAGTTAGCCTGCGGTCTTAAAAAGGACTTCCCAAAGGAGCATTCATCTGCCCCAGTCAGCTCAAATAAAAGGTGAAGTCAAGAAATTGAGAATACATGTGATACATGCTCCCTAGAGTTTTGTGATTTACAAATATGAGGACTAAATTTTCCTTGTACGTTGCATGGAATAACTTTCCCATTTTATTCTATTTTAAATAAAATGTGTTTTATATATTACTTCTTCTCTTTCTCCACTATGTAATACAGAGAAAGTATTATGTTTCCATTTCAAGTTTCAAGTTTTTGAATAGTGAGACAGAATTAGAAGAAATTTGACTGTACTGACCACTCTAAAGAACTCTGACTAGAGTGTCTGAAAGTGACTTCCAATTATCTCCTTTGGGGAAGAAGAAAGAGTGTACAGTATGACTGAATTGTGTTAGGCAGGTGCCTTTTGGATAGACAGGAATAACTTCATGTGTGTGTCTATAAAAATCACTTAATTTGGCTTTTGTTTGTTTTATTTTCAATCTCCTGCACTAGACAGTAAGCTCAGGAAAGAAAGAAACCCTGTCTGTAGTTTTCATTGCGGCAGCTGAGTCCATAGAACAGTGTTCAGTGTTTGATAAATATATCGAATAAATAAATATATTTAGTAAACCTACGTACAACTACACATTTTTATTTCTCCTTAAAGTTACTCCAATATGCCTTTAATTCTGTTTTTCTAAGACTGTTTAATAGTATTCTGCAATAGAAAACTATATTCTATCTCTGTGAACACAGAAAGAAATTTAACTTCCCTTTGTTCTAATTTCTTCAGTTGCAAAAGGGGATAATCTTCACCCTACCACTCTGCCTTGAGTTCAGATACGTGACACTAATCTTTAAACTCTAAAGGTATGGTCCTTAACCCCCAGGCTGCAAAGGACCAAGTACTGGTGCCACACAGCAGGAGGTGAGCAGAGCTAATAAAGCTTCATCTATATTTACGGCCACTCTGCATGGCTCACATGACAGCCTGAGCTCTGCCTCCTGTCAGATCAGTGCAGGTATTAGATTATAGGATTATTAGGATTATAGGATCTATGAGTTTTACCCAAGTTTTCAAGGTTGGTAAGTCCAAGAGCTGGATTTCAAGACTGTGTGTATGGACACAAATGGAGAGCCAAAACTCACCTCTTGCTGCCTTTACCGGTGTTTATATGCAGTGAAGAAAGAGTGGCATATTTATATTATTTTTGTATATTGTATATCATTGATTTTGTACTTTGAATATTTTTGAAAATAACAAAATAAATCAAAAGAAGAAAGCAGGAGATCTTTGTCAACAAAGAGTTTAACTTTGATTCATTAAGCACTGTGGAGGCACTGCAGAGTTTTTGTTTCATTAATAACATAATTAAATTTATATTTTAGAAAAATCACTATAATAATACTTTTTAGGGTGGCTTGAAGAGAGTTAAAGAAAAAGAATTTCCTTGATGAGCTTACATGATAACTGTGGCAACAGATGTGTAAATAATTACACTACAACATGTTTAGGTTTTGTGATGAAAGAGAGTTTTTGGTTATATTTATCTGAAAAATTAGAGGAGTAGTTTTCCTTTTGGAGTTTTAAAGACTAGCTCTTTCTGATCTTATAAGTAACCACAATTCATAGTTAACTTATATGAAATATGTTTTGTGTTTATATATTTTTCTTTAGAATATGTGTGTTTTATATATTAAATGTAATGTATATATACACACACATACAGTCTATATACACAAACAATAACATACATGAAGGATATTAAATATTTTTGTTTCCCAATAAAATGAATAAGTATACCTTGAGTTCATCTTATGATCTTTTTAAAATTTTATATAAATTATACATTGTTAATGACTAGTAGAGATAGAAGTCTTTTTAAATAACTTTCATACAAATAAGTAAAACCTTTAAGAAAAACTGTTTTCCACAATTATATATAAATAGATAACTATCATAATGGCTTACAGAATGTTGATAATTATTTGAATTACATATAAAATAATTGCATGGAGAAATTTTCATTAAAATAAAATATCAAGCCCCTTTGGAACTCCATAAGCATTCATAACATGTTACATATGCTGTTAAAATCCATATAGATAGCAAAAGACCATTTAGATACTAAAAGAAGTGCTCCATTGTTTTGTAGGCCAGATCTGGAAGAAATCTTTTTCATCTCTTCTCATATTCATTTTCTCTATCCTATGATCCATAATTTGATTGTAGAATTTGCCATTATATAATATTGTTTTGAGTTCTTTTTTAAATAATAAATAAATGCATTTATTTTAATATGAAAAACATTAATAGTTGTTATTATTTTTGAGTAATTTCTAAAAATAGTCCAAGATCAGCAATGGAATTATCATATGAACCAAGAGTAGAAAATTATTGTGGGCATTTATAAATCTTTTTTTTTTTGCATTTAAAAGTCTATATTTATGAAAGCTCATTGAAGGTATCTCAGTATTTAAATATTTTTTCTCTAGTGTTCTAGCACCTGAACATGACAAATAAGAGTAATGTTTCAATATCTCCTTATTGATATCTCTGAAAAAATCGTAAGTAATATTTTATTGAATTTTGCAGTTTATGCTTTTTTTGTATTGATTCATTTGAACCTTAGAAGTGTTTAAAACAGAATATTTTTATCCTGATGTTATTATTATAATTATTACTGATGGTAATTTACATTGTGGCTTATAATATAAAAATTCAAAATAGAATAAAATGCCAATGTTTTTCTCCAGTGATAGTGCCAGAATTATTGCAAGAGGACAAATGAGAATGTGCAAAACAGAATTCTAAACATTTTACCCTGAAGTGTTTTCAGTTAAATGAAAATTAAAAAGGAATAATTAAAATATATTTCCTGTGTCTATTGAGTCTAACTAATGAAGAATTAAGATTTGTTTTGATTGTTTGGAAAACAAAGGAAGTATACTAACAGAAGACGATGAATATGAGTGATAAAGAAGAGAAGTGATTGAGGAACCACTGTAAAATCAAAAATGGGCAAGGGGTTCATGAGATGTGATTAGGTTGTTGTAGACACAATTCTAAGATCACCATCAGTGACACATGCCATTGCATAGTATAATCCCTTCCCCCTGAGTGCTGGGAACATAATGTGACGGAGAATAGCTATTCCCTTGGTTAAGTTATAGCAAAAGTGATGGGTAATCACTCTTGTGGGTACCTTATTTTACATAAGACCCTTTCAGAGCACACTGGAGTAGAAAATTCTCCTCCTGGCTTTGAAGAATTCAGCTGCCATGTTGTGAGAGGTCCACTTGGCTAGGACCTAATGGTAGGCTCTAGATGCTGTGAGTGAACCTTGGCCAATAGCCATCAGGAAAATAAGGACCTCTTACAACTACAAGGAACTGAATTCTGCCTAACTACCTGAATAAACTTGGAAGAGGAACTTGCGTTAGTCTGTTTAGGGTTGCTATAACAATACCTGACACTGGGTCATTTATAAAGGAAAAAAGTTTATTTGGCTAAAGGTTCTGGTGGCTAGAAAGTTCAAAATTGAATATCTGCATCTGGTGAAGCCCTCAGGCTGCTTCAACTCTGTGGAAAGTGGAAGAAGAGCCAGTGTGTGCCAAGAGACCACATGGGAAGAGAAGAAGCAAAAGGGAGCAGGGTAGGTGCCATAGGTGCCAGGCTATTGTTAACAACCAGCTCCGTGGGAACTAATAAAGGGAGAACTCACTCATCCCCAAGGGAGGGCATTAATCTATTCATGAGGCATCCATATCCATGACCCAGATACTTCCCACCAGGTCCCACCTGCCAACATTGCCACAATGAGGATCACGTTTCAACACGAGGTATCGAGAAGACAAAACACTCAAGCCATAACAGAACTTGTGCTCAGATGAGATC
>RJWJ010035414.1:0-16666 GCA_004363605.1 Indri indri
GGCCGCCGGGCCCAGTGGGGCCTATGGTGTCAGGGCTCGCCGCGGCCTGCCACCTGCGCTGACTCACGTTGGAGCAGAAGTGAGATGGCGCCTGTCTGTCCCCAGCAAGTTAGGGTATTAAGTTATTGTGTTGATAACCGGCTTTATTTTTTATGTAACCAATTTTATTTTTTAACTCTTGAGCAACATTACCCAAATACCAGAGTTCTGTGTGGAAAATTATATATGTGAAATAATTAGTCTCTATTAGTCTTAACTGATTTACAGTTTACAAAATCTAAGTCTGAATTAATAGCTCTTCTGCTGTGATGTGTTTTTAAATAGTCTGATTCTTGCAGACTAGAGTTTCTCAAGGTGTAAACTGAAGATTCTGACAGTTTTCAGTGCTTCCCTTTTGTTGCATTAATTTTTGTCGTAAGTCAGGGATGATTTTACTTTGGGCCTAGGCTGTCTCTAATCCTCCTTTTCTATCATGGTTTCCAGTTAGCTCTCGTTAAAGAGAGTTACTTGCTTTTTTCTTTTGTATTTCTTTCCCCTTTTTTTCTGTCGAGGAGGGCCTGTGTGTCTCTCTGTGACCTCAGTGAAACGTGGGGTCAGGTGCGTGGGAGGGAGGTTGGGTCAGGGAATTGGGGGCCACACGTCCAGAAGCCAGAGGGTGATCGCTCTCGTCCCTTTTCTTCTCAAAGAACTGTTTCCACACCAAGTTTTATCTTACTTTTGTATGTGTCTAGATTTGAAAAATAGTTGGCTGTTTAAATTTTCATGCTTAATATCTTTAACTTTTTACTATCGTGTATGCTCGTTAGGGTTGTGTGCCCTGTGTAGCCCCTTCTGATTTTCTTCTGGATCTTACGTCAGTATGTTTGAATGCCATGTGTCACCTCAGACTGTGACTTGGGGAATAATGATTTATGGTCTGAAAACATCCTGCTCTTCAGAGCAGGCCTTGCACGGAGGCAGAGGTTAAGGACAGCCCTGGCCGGCTGTGGTGTGAAGTGGGCTGTGTGAGTCACGGTAGGTCTGGACGTGGTCCTGAGGTTGAACTTGAATGAGTTGTATCGAAGTCATCAGGAATCAGGAAGAACCGTGTACTTCTTCCCGGGAGTGCAGGGAGTGTGGTGAGTGAGCATGAGGGTGAGGATTTGGGCTTGTCCAGACAGTGCGTTGAAGGTCACATCTCCCGTGTTCAGGAACCCACGTGACTTGAGTGAGTTTCTTCTCTCTCTTACTGTCACTTTCTACACGTGCGAATCGTCTTCCTTAGCAACCGTTGTGAGGATTGACTGACAGGGAGCAGAAAAAGTCCTGAGCCCCAGCTGGGCCGTCGCTGAGTGCTCAGTAGACACCAGCCGTCAGCGATAACCGTACCACACGCTTTCTCAACCTGTAATTATTTTCCAAGGGTAACATGGGGCATTCCGTCTCGTCAAGGTCAAGAAATGACCTCGGTTACCGCAGATACGATAGGACTAACCAATTTGAAGTCTGTTTCATGGTTTGTTTATTTGTTGTTGTTTTTTTTTTTTAATGAATCTAGGTAACTCCATTTCCAAGTACTGGATTTATAAACGGGTTTACGTCTCCAACGTTCAAACCTGCAGCGTCTCCGCTGACGTCACTCAGACAGTATCCTCCCAGAAGCAGGCAAGTTCTCCGAGAGATGACGGCGTGTAAGCTGCACGCCGCTGGGTTGCAGGACCTGTGATGAGACGGGTTTGACACTAGGCTCGCACACCAGAGCAAACCGTCCGAAGCACGCCATTGCGTTCTGTAAAGATTAAATGCCGAAATCTGTTGGCATTGCCTTCGTGGGCTCTCAGAACGAGCGTGTACCGTGTGTGCCTGCTTTTTAGTCTGGCCCCGGATTTTGGCGCCGAGAAGCAGGGTCTCGGCACATGATTGATAGATTTGCATTGTCCTGAATGTGATGTGTTAACCTTTGCCAAGTAATGTTTTATATATTATTAAATAGAAAAGAGCTTTTAGCTTAGATATTCCACATTAGCGTGCTTCTTTTGTAATCCCTGGATTGTTTTATAACTGAGCATGTGCAAACGTTTTGTTTACAGGAATCCTAGCAAATCCCATCTGCGCCACACGATTCCTAGTGCAGAGAGAGGACCAGGGTTATTAGAAAGCCCTTCAATATTCAACTTCACTGCGGATCGATTAATTAATGGTGTCCGGAGCCCACAGACACGGCAAGCAGGTCAAACCAGAGCGCGGGTGCAGAACCCTTCCACGTACGCCAAGAGAGAGGTTGGCACCGGGCGCGTGGAGCCCAGCAGCCTCGAGTCCTCGCCTGGCTTGGGGAGGGGAAGGTGAGTTGTAGGGCAGGTGCTATGTACCTGTCATAAACTATTGATATTTTTTGAATCCTTTAATTTAGATATGTTTTACGACTATTTGCAAATATATCCCGGAAAACCTACTCGAAGGCTATAAACACGAAAGGTGTATGTAATTGCTGTGAGTGGTTACTTTGAGAGCACGTAAATTATTTAATGAGAACGATAGGTGGAATGCACAGCTTTGGGCCACGGTCTTTGTTCGTGGCAGATTTGGAGTTTGGCGTCCAGGTTCCGTGTTCTTGGCAGTGTCTCCGGCCCCCAAGCCCCTCACCCTCCCTCGCACCTGCCTCTGGCCGTGGCCTGCGCAGCTGTGTGCCATGAGGTGCGGCAGACGGCCGGGGGCAGCGGCCGGACAGAGCGGCGTTTCGGTTCCGTCCCTGCTGAGTTTATTTGGAGCAGACGTTGTCACTGTGAGGTGGGGCCCGCCTGCCACACGTCCCCACCCTCGGGGACAGTCGAACACCCTGGGCATCTTCTGGTGTCACCTGGGTCCTTGCTGGGCCTCTGACGCGGCTCGCTCCGTCTCGCTCTGCCGTGCTGTCCGGCACCTGCACCTCTGCTCGGCGAGGCTGGACAGACGGGCGCAGGCTGCGGGCGAGTCCCGCTCGTCCTCTCTCTGGTCGCCCTCTGGGGGATGAGCGGGAGCTCAGCCTCCCTCAGCTTTGGCTTGTCCATAACCTGGCATGAAAAGTGTGAAGGAACTTACACCTGTAATCCCAGTACTCAGGGAGGCCGAGGCGGGAGGATCGCTCGAGGTCAGGAGTTTGTGGTTGCTGTGAGTCGGGCTGACGCCGCGGCACTCTAGCCCAGGCAACAGAGTAGGACTCTGTCCCCCCCCCCCCCCGCCCCAGAAAAAAACGTAAAGGAAGTTATTTCTGAGTTCTCCTCGTGTAAAGTGTATAACGCAACGTTGGACATCCAGAAGCTTCAAAAGTGTTGGCTCCTCTTTCTTCTGGTGCGGGGTAAGAGTTTAACATAAGAGGAACCCAGGAGCAGCCAGTTGGCATTTGGGAAGCCCTGGCTGGAGCCTGGGGTGGAGAGGCCACCCTCGGCCCTGGCTCGGCCAGGACACACCAGCGTCTCACAGAGCATGTGGCGTGGGGCAGTTCCACGGGGGCTGGTGGAGGAAAAGGCAGGGAGACTACGCGGGCATGTAGAGCCCGTGACTGCAGGGAGCAGCTCCCAGCCCAGGCCCGTGGAGCCAAGGCTCAGACCTCGAGGGGCAGGGCTCCGCCCTGCCAGAGCCACAGGCAGGTGTGGGTGGGAGGACATGCCCCGCTAGCCAAAGCCCGACAGGAGGTTTCCTGGCAGGAGAATCTGGGGCTTGCAGAAATCCGACCACATCGCAAAGCAGCACGGAAAGGTGGGTTTGCGGCTGAGCAGCAGCGTCTCGTTAACAAGCACGACCCACCGTGTGTGTCCTTCGACAACGTTTGAACTTCCCAACGCAGCAATAGCGAGTGTATGCTTTGGCCTGACAGATGCAGATTTTGTACAAATGCGGACCACCTCCCCCGTCTCCCCAGCAGGAGAGGATTACTGTCCTCCCACCTGAGCAATCTGAACCAGCACAGCAGGAGAGAGAGTGGTTTGGTTCACGGGCACCTGCGTGTGCGTCCCGTCTGCAGAGCTCTCCCGCAGGAGAGTGCCCCGACTGCACCAGGCACGTCCCCCTACGTCCCTCCTCGGGGGATTTGTCCTGCTTCCCACAGACGTTTTCTATTGGACTGAGGCACTGAGAGGCCCCGGAGAACCCTTGAGGGCCCAGGCACGCTTCTGCACCCTGTGCACGGCAGCCGGCAGGTGCGCCGCCATGGCCAGGTTCAGTGGAGCGAGGGGCCCAGGTGCCAGGTGCCCAGGTCTGCCTCAGTGGAACCACAGCTGTCACCCAGGAAAGCATTCCGCTTCCGGGCCAAGGCATCCCAGTCACCACGCTCAGAGTGGTGGGTGTCACGGTGGTCACTCCCTCCACTGTGTGGCCATGCCGTCCCTTGAGTGGGACGTGCCCCGGCCCTGTCACAAGCCCTGGCCCTCCCAGCCTGCGCTCTGAGCAGTGGGTTTCCAGGGCTGGTGCGGGCTGTGTGGAGTGCCGTGAGGGCGCAGGAAGAGGTCAGGTCCACTGGTGTGGTGTGGGGTGGGCCAGGGCGGGCAGGTCCGCCTCCAGCGGTCAGTTCTGCGGCGAGGCTGCCCTTGGCTGTGTGCCTGTGCCGAGTCTCTGCTCCGAGGCTGAGCGCAGACACCGTGGTTGGCGGTCACCCAGTGGTGCCAGGTGCTCTCCTGATGGGAGCAGTGCCGGGGCCATCGTGTGGCCATCTGCATCCAGGTCCAGGACCTGCCGGGTCAGGCTTCCTGTGAGGCTGTGGGGTGGTCGCGGTGAGGATGCCTGGCGGTGCAGGGCCAAGCCACCTGTTCTGCAGGATGGTGGTGTGCTGGGCCGTGTGCTCCTGCCTCGCAGCTCACTGTGCTGTGGTGGGTGGGTGGCTCGAGTCTGTGGTCACCGCCTGTCCCATAGTCAGGCCTGCAGCTCTGCCAGGACCCAGCAGAAAGCCAGGAGCTACTGTGGGAGGTTGTCTGCAGGCAACAGCTGGCTCTGCTCCAGAATCCCACAGGTTTGCGTCGTGCTTCTGGAGGGGCTCGCCAGAGGGCACGGAGCACCTTCGCCTGACACAGAAGTGGAGAGGGGTCTCAGCTTCTGTGTCAGTTAGTTGTGTTAGGCAGGGCTGCTCTCGGTTTTCTGTAAATGAAGAATCGCATCGAGATCATCTCTAAACTCCTCTCCAGCTTACGTAATATAAGGCCCTTGGAGAGTCTGTGCCTTCACTCGAAATGGTAAAGGGATAAATAAATAAAAATAAAATTATTCATTGAAATTAACGTGTGACTTGCTGGACCACACAAGCCCGTCCAGGGCCAGTGGAAATGTCATGGCCTCTTGTGTCCCCAGGGCCCGACGTGAAGTTGCCCCTTCACACGTGTGTGTGTGTGTGTGTGTGTATGTGTGTGTGTGCAGCCCTGCGCTGTGGCCTGCAGCCTTCCTTGCTGCCTGCAGGGCTCTGATTTTGACAGCTGAAATGCAGGACACGGATCTGAGGGCTGGCGAGCGGGGGCAGGCAGCTCGTGAGTTCAGAGGTCCTCGCGGGGCTCCCTCTGAGCGTGTGCACGGCGGAGCAGTGGGGCTGGGGCTGGGGCCAGGGAAGCAGGTCGTTTGGGGTCTTTTAAATCTTGCTGGTTGGCAAACACACACTCGGTAAGTTCTCACTCGCCGTCTCCACAGCTCACCTGTGTGATTCAGTATCAGATTGTGTGCAGCTAGTCGTTCCCGCCGAACAGGTGCGCACATGTCCACATCCTAGCAAAAATTCTAAGTGATCACTAGGTAAGTCCTTCTAATAAATGTTTTTCTTTTATTTACCTGTCTAGACATCAGGGTTAATCCTTTACTGTAAACCTTCTGTTGTTGTTTTGCCGATTCTTCTTAAGGTTGGGATTTCAGAACCAAAAGTCATCTTTGAAAGATGGCAAAGTGATAAAGACTTCGTTGGTGCTTGCTCTGAACATGTGAGCACAAACGTGCTCAGTGGAAAATTTTCCAACTGGAGAAAAGTAACAGTCTTTTACTTTCCATTCCTCTAGGAAGAATTCCTTTGGCTATCGGAAGAAAAGAGAGGAGAAGTTTACAGTGAGTACACAAAGCACGTGTAATCTTTCCGAGACAGCTAAGTCTAGGCTGGCGACGTTCAGGAGCAGGTGCCAGGACGGGCAGGTGCAGCGAGCGCCCCACACCCGGAGAACCGGAAAAGCCCTCGAGAAACCCCTCATGCAGCCCGAGCTGCCTCGTGTGTGTTCTCGTCCAGCACACGCATCCTCTCTGTCCAAAACTCAGAAATTGCACCTTTGATGAGGTCAGCTTAGTCTGCTTTTTGATGGACCCTTTGGTAAGGCGGTTTATGTCAATTAATTCCAGCTGGAGTTAGTGAGTTCCTGTAACGATTTGGGCGCACGGGGCGCTCGTCTGAACATGGTCACGAGACGTGCAGGTGCTGACGTGCCTGCCACGAAGCAGCCTCCGCTTCTGTATGTCCTCCTGGTCCGTGTCTTCAGGCCTGTGGATGCTGAGGGGCTCAGGAGCGTTGCTCAGTGCTGTGTGTGTCACGGGGAGCCTGCCTGTTGTCGTGCTTACGTGCTCTAACAGCTGCAGGAGTTTGCACACAGCTAACAAACACATGCATTTGGGCCAGTGATACCCGTGGGGCCACATGACCAGAAACAGTAAGGTAAACTGGGCACCTGTGCCACGCAAGACGCAGGGATCCCCCAGCAGACAGTGGCTTTCGTCAGCCTGGATTCATTCGTCCCTGACCTGCTCTCACTTGAGTTCTGACATACTCTCTCTAGAAGCTCTTACGCAGGGATCCTCCTCCTGTTGGTTTAAATTTCTGGGAAGTGGGGCCTTTTCACGTCTGGCAGGCCCCACGAGAGCTTTGCTTCCTAGTCGAAGCAGCTTCCATCTGAAAACAGTTGCGTCCGAAAACGGTTGCGTCCACCTGTGTGTGAACTGATTTCCCCTTTCCGTGCCCTGTGTTCGTCAGCCAAGGGACCGGGCACTTACACATGGCTTCTAGCTTATTAAAGTTAGGTGACAGATTTCTAGTAAAACTGCATCGGTGCCCTTCCCCCGAGGCCTTGGGCTTATGAATCATACTCACATGTTGTTATACTATGTTTACTTTTTCTTTCCCCTCAAACCTCTCCAGAAAAGTACCGAGTTTACTTTCTTGAAGTCAAAGAATCTGATAGAAATGTGTTGAATACTGTGTTTTCGCATAGTTATTTAAAAACATGAAGAGTTTCAGTAAGTTAATTTTCAGATAACTGACGTGTCCGGTGGGGTTTGAGTCATTTCATGCCTCCGCCCTGGCCAGCCGTCACTCTGTCCTCACGCACACCTGTCCCTCCCCCGCTGTGGCCGACGGTGCCAGAAAGCAGAGGACCCCAACAGGCACAGAGAGGCCACTCTGTGACAGCACCTTGACCGCGCGTCCCCCGTGACGTGTCTCTCGGGCCAGCGGCAGTCTCGAGAGTTCAGCCTCACACCTCTGCTCTGGGTGGTGGGGTGTTGTCTGGTTGAGGTGTCTGTGTGTTGTTTGTTTGCAGACTGTTCCAGAAAATGTGGAGAAGATCCTTTGCTTTGCTCTTGGGCCTTCTCTGCTCACCGCATGACTCTGGGATGTCCTTCTGTTGCAGAACAGCCAGACGCAGTCTCCAACGCCACCAAAGCCTCCGTCACCAAGCTTCGAGCTGGGGCTGTCCAACTTCCCCCCGTTACCTGGAGCTGCCGGCAACTTGAAGGCAGAGGACTTGTTTGAAAACAGGCTATGCGGCTTAATAGTAGGATCAGCAAAAGAAAGGGTAAAGTATACCTCGCGTGTCTAATAGTTGCTGACATCACCAAGCGCTGGTTTCCTGTCGCCACTTTGCTGAGCTCCTTACACACGTCAGTGTTTAACACTCGGAAGAGGTCAGAGGTTAGCGACTCGCAAGGTCACACGGACCTGGAGGGATGAAGTCTGTGCTGAACCCAGTCCAGGCCCCGCCCTCCCCTTGCTGTCCGCGGGGGTCAGAGGTAGAAACCTCTGCCCTGGGGTGCTGTTCAGACCCTCTCTCTCACCCGGAAACGGAGGTAGCATTTTCACTGTTATTATTCAGACCTGCCTTTGTTTTACAAGACAACAGAGCAAAACAGGAAAATCTGAATTACACTGGAAGTAACATAGTTTTTAGTCATCTCCGTGAGACAAGTAGTAAGAAGCCTGGAATAGCTATTCCTGGTGGCTTTTGGTGAAGTCTCTCGGCTGTCAGACGAGGTGCTGTCACCCACTGACGTGGCTGTCATCTGAGGATCCGCCTGAGCTGCACAAGCCAGGCGCGCTCATTTCCAGTGTTCCTGGGTTCCAGCGTGGTCGCCACGCTGAAGGTGGGATTTGTCCTGCTGCCAGGGTTGTTGCTTGAAGGCTCTGGAAAGTGCACAGAAACCGTTTCTGCCCAGTTCCTGGCCGTGCGTAACAAGTGCCCAGGAAGAGCCTGCAGAGTGTCCTGGCTGATGCCCCCGAGCCCAGGTCCCACCCCACCCCCGCTGCCCCCAGATCTGAGGAGTCATTGCTCCGTGGCCTCTGGATTTGGGGGAAGGAGCCATTGCACAGCTCGAGTCCAGAACCACCGTAGCGGATGGGACGGCTCCCCAGTGTCTGGGGCGGGTTTAGGATGGATTTGGCTGCAGTGTCTTGAAACCAACGCCAGGTGAAGAGTTTAGTCCTTTTCGCATTAGCAGGTGGCAGTTGCTCCTGTTTGCAACCTTGGAGGCTGGGCGCATTCCAAGATTCTATGTTTAATAGTAGCAATCACACGTTAAATTTGGCATGTGTTAAAAATTATTGTAAGTGTTAAATTTCCACGCAGTGATGTCTGAGTTAGTAATGCCTTACAGAATGGCGTCATAGACTCAGTGCACTTTAAAGATCATGAATTCTAGTTTCCAGACTGTGGCCTGCCCTCTGGTAGACCAGGAGGAGAACCGGCAGGTCTCCGCCCCTGCTTCAGAAACAGCAGCTACTACTTTGTGAATTTTGAATTTCTGCATAATATTTCTCTTAAAATTACTACTTTAAAAATGTCTGGGAGTCCACCTGCTCAAGGCTTCGTGGGTCTGGGTCGTGGCTCTGGGTCATAGTCCTCAAATTTGGCTCAGGATAAATCTCTTTAAAATTTAAAAAAAACAAAAACAAATGTCTGAACCTGACTCCACGGCTGAGTGCCACAGTCTCCGTCGCTGCTTCTCACGTTGACGAGACCCTCGGGTTTCAGAGCCGCAGTGGGTCGGGGACTTCAGGAGGCCTGCGGCTCAGCCGTGGAGGTGAGGTCTGTGGGGGTCGCTCCGCGTGCTCCGAGGGGAAGACGGGAGCAGGCTCTGCAGCGTGGTGGAGGTTTCTGCACCGCTGTGCGTCAGGCCCTCCCACTGTAGCAAGTCTGACGCAGGCTTCTTGCCCATCACGAACTGTTACCCGGTGACTTTCAGAGCCTCAGTGCCGACGCGAGTTCGAACACTATGCCTGTAGCTGTCCCCAGAGAGCCCCTGGTGCCGGCCTCCTGTGCTGTGTCGGCGGCGTACGAGCGATGCCCCTCCCCGGCCCACCTGCCCGAGTGAGTACTGTCCTGCCAGCACGTGACTGTTCGCTGGTTGACTGGCCTGTAAGGTTGCGTGAGATTCAAATGTCAGGTGTCATTTTTGCAGGGACCCCAAGGCAGCAGAGAAGCAGCGGGAAGCCCACAGTGGGGACAGGCTCCCTTCAGCCCTCACTGCAACTGCATGCAAATCCGTGCAGGTGAACGGAGCTGCCACGGTACGTACCTCACGCCTCTTGCTGCAGACGGTCAGCGCCGTCCTCCTGCATCAGATCACTCTAAATCAGACCTAAGTGGGTGGGTTCTTACCTGCGTCTGTACGTGTTGTGCTTTCCGTACACAATACCCTGGAGATCTGATAATTTCCCACTCCCACCCTGGTTATCTCCCAGTTCCAGCCATAGCGTCCGTGTGTTTCAGCGTCAGTCCGTAGAGGCTTCTGAAGTAGTAACAGGGTCCCAATGCCCGTCTTCCGTAGCATTTATGATCAAGCACACATTGCCTGCGTGCGTGTCATCTGTCTGGTAACAGGGTACGAAGGGTCGGGTGCTATGCCTCATACCTGTAACCCCAGCACTTTGGGAGGCTGAGGCAGGAGGATCCCTAGAGCCCAGGAGTTGGAGGCTGCAGTGAGCTGTGATCGTGCCACAGCGCTCCAGCCTGGGTGACAGAGTGAGATCTTGTCTCCAAAAAAGAGAAAGGAACAGGAAGAACAAGGCAGTGACCCCCAAGCCTCTGCGCCCTCTGGGCCTAGCCGGGCCACTCCCTGCGGCTCCTGTCTGGTGGTCTTGCTCCTTGGGGAGTTCAGCTCTTGTTCTGGTTCGTATCACCCTCAGCTTGATTTTGCGTGAGCTTTTCCTTAGATTTGGAAGTTGAAGCCCTTACTGTCCACCGGGTGAGTCTGAAAGAAGGTTTTTTTAATAGGTTAAAATTATCAAGGTAACAAGTAGTTTTTGTAGGTGAAATATTTCGGAGTTTTTGGTGATTTAGCCTTATGCCTCCACTTATCTGAAGACCCCATCACACTTGGTTTTCACCATTCGTTTTTGTGTGCTTAAGATTTTTAAATTTTTCGGCCGGGCGCGGTGGCTCACGCCTGTAATCCTAGCACTCTGGGAGGCCGAGGCAGGCGGATTGTCCTGAGCTCAGGAGTTCGAGACCAGCCTGAGCAAGAGCGAGACCCCGTCTCTACCAAAAATACAAAGAAATTAATTGGACAGCTAAAAATATATATAGAAAAAATCAGCCAGGCATGGTGGCGCATGCCTGTAGTCCCAGCTACTCGGGAGGCTGAGACAGTAGGATTGCTTGAGCCAAGCTGACGCCACGGCACTCGCCCCAGGCAAGAGAGTGAGACTCTGTCTCAAAAAGAAAAAGAAAAAAAAAAAAAGATTTTTAAATTTTCCAAATTAATTTAGTTTTTATTTATATTGAGATAGATTTAGGGGTACAAGTGGTTTTTGGTTAGACAGATGAACGGTATAGTGGCGACGTCTGGGTTCTCAGCGTACCTGTCACCCAAGTTGTGCGCATTGCACCTGATGGGTGGCTTTTCTTCCCTCCCCCACCTCACCCATCAGAGTCCCCAGTGTCATGGTTCCCCCCCCCCCAGGTGCCCTGTGTCACCGTAGCTGAGCTCCCACTTGCAGTGAGGACGGGCAGCGTTTATTTTTCTGTTCCCGAGATGCTTCACTCAGAATTACGGCCTCCAGTTCCGCCCAAGTTGCTGCAAAAGACGCACCACCCTTTTCTGTGGTGGTCGGCACTCCACGGCGTGGACATGCCACGTCTTCTTTGCCCGCTCACCAGTCGAGGGTGCTCGGGTTGTTTCCGCGTCTCTGCAAATGCGTCCTCGTCATTCTTAGCGCACGTGTCCATCCTCTGTGGTTCAGAGTGTGTGGAACCTTTTTAAAGCAGCTTCGGTCTGTCGTGTGAGGGGCCGTGTTGTCTTCCCAGGGCGGCGGGGCGGAAGCAAACATGTCTGTGTCTTTTCCGGGATGTCGTTTCTTTTGTGAGCCTCCCACCAGGGTCCGCACTGCTCTGAGTGCAGCCAGCACTTGTCACCGCTACGCCTGCTCCAGTTCTGTCCCCTTGTAGAAGATTCTTGAAGGGAAAGACCTGCTGCAGGGGAAACTAAATCCTCGGATTTTATGAACTTTTTAAAAGTTAAAATCCCTGGTGAAGATGGAAATTTATTACAGTTACAACTAAAGTGTCCTTTAAGTGAGTGTAATTCCCCGTACTGTCCCTGGAGATGTCATTTTATGTGATCCAACGTTTGTCTGTTTCTAGGAATTGCGAAAGCCCAGCTATGCAGAGATCTGTCAGAGAACGAGTAAAGAGCCCCCTTCTTCCCCCTTGCAACCCCCGAGAGAACAGAAGGCAAACGCCGTCGGCTGTGGGAAGGAGGAGAAGCAGCTCGCGGAGCCCCTGGAGAGACACCGGGAGCCCCCAGCCCTCAAGTCCACGCCAGGAGCCCCCAGAGACCAGAGGCGGCAGCCTGGGCGCCGGCCCTCGCCCCCGGCCCTCGGGAAGCGCCTCAGCAGGGAACAGAGCACCCCCCCCAAGTCTCCGCAGTGAGAGCCGCAGGTCTGGGTGGGCCGCAGAGGGCGGCGGTCACCACACGCGGGACGCTCTTTCCACTCAGTACGAGGATGAGTTGCTGGTTAGGAGCTTGCAGGGTTTGAGGTCTGTGGGATCCTGCAAGTTATTTTTCTTCTGTGAGTCGGATTCTCCCCCTCTAGGAAAAAAAATCTATTTTTCAGGATTTAATTAATATAAACCTTATTTTAGGTTGGTGCTTAACTGGAGGTGATGCATAAGTCAGATTTTTTTTTTCCAGGATAGAAAATGCTTTTATCCTGACAAATTGGTGTTTTTTATTACGCCTCCACGTGGCTCTGAATGCAAGCTACACAGAGCGAGTTTTCCAAATTAGGGGACGATGCTACTTCACTTTCCAGTACCTGGTCTGCAGGTGCGTGTGTCCAGGAAGCCCCGGCAGGAGGTGAGGGTCGATGGCTCCGCGGAGGCAGGTGTGGCCCGAGGCGGAGGGGCCGGCGGCGTCAGGGCCCAGCATGGGCGGGAGCTGTGCTCTCCTGCGAACCGTGACAGGGACTCTAGCATTTAAAAACACAGAGTCCTTTTTGATCCAGTGGCAGAATGAACCTGCAGAGAGCACCTGGGGAGACCCGAGACCTTTGAGTCTGACGTACTGCAAGCAAGTAACCAGCTTCTCACTCCAGTTCCAAGTGGCTATTATGTAAAATAAATTCAAAGCACATTGTGAATAGAACCTAAATGAAAATACAAACTTTGTTGCCCACTGACACGTCACCAGAAGTTGTACCGTGATGTTGTTCTGATCCCCGTGAGCTCCCATGGCGACGCCGGCTCCACGCACACTTTGTCCGTTTCCCCCAGCACCTGGTTGGAGAGTCCACGCCCAGCCAGCGCCTTGCGGACGTCTTCCTGCACCTCTGCGCCGGCCCGTGGTTTAGGGTCATGTGATCGTGCGAGAGTGGCGTTCGTGGCTGCCCCCCTCTGGCTGGCGGAGGACGAAGTGCCCGCCCTTTCGCCTCCAAGACGAGGGTCTCGTTGATTCGCTTCTAGAAGTGCCGCACTTCTGAAGAGCAAGGATGCACTAAGCTAGCAAGTTTATAATAAAGCTAAATATAAATTATTTTGTTTTAAAATGCCTAAAATTCTTCTTTAAGTATTCTAAACAGCAAACATTAAAATAAGAATATTTCCTGCTAAATGTAACCATACAGTTTATTCCACAAAATGTTATTTAACAAGACTGAGGGGTTTTTTTAAGAAAAGAATTATTTCCATCCAATATTTAAAGACTTGAATTTTATTTAAACTTGAAAATGACTTTGCCTTAACTTTTGTACGAGACAGCTCCGCGTCCATGGAGCCCGGCCGGGCGGGCGCGCAGCCAGCTGCTCGGTGCGTGTGGGTCCGTCGCCGGTTCCGTGGAGGAGGCGTCTGCAGCGCGAGGACTGGCCGTCGTTTGCGACACACCGTGGAGATCCTGAACAGCCGATCTTCTCAGATTGTCGGAAGATCCTGTAAATGCCATGAGTCAATACTGTATTAAATGTGTGCACTTCGGAGTGTGCTCTGCGTGTACAGCTGTAAATAGTCAGAACATATGAAAAGGTACCCTACAGAGAAAAATCTGATACAAATTATTGATATATTATAAATGTTGCTGTTGAGCTGGATGTAGATAAACTAAATGTTGTGGTTTGAATATTATTTTAATTTGTTGGGATTTTTTTTTTCCTTTTTCTCTTATACTGGCGTGTTGGACTGGTGCTGCCTCCTTGCCGCAGATGGGACATAGAGAGTCTTGTTAAGCCCTCGAATGTTCTCATGCGCTTTTTAAAAGTATGTAAATACATACTGATCATATCTAATGTGAAAGAGTTTTAAAGTAAAATATGGGAAGCAAAAACTGGCAGGATCTTCATCTGAAGGTAAAAAATCATCTATTAATTAAAATCGTAAGTGGCCAAGCATGATTGATGCTGCCAGAGGAAAACACGCCTGTCGTGTGTGACCATCTCCTTCCCGACAGTTGCCATTGGTCAGACGTCCAGAAATGCAGACACTGCTGATCTTTCAAATGCCTGTTAGAGGAATTTGGGAATTTATTTCTTTGTAGTTGTCAGATCACTGACCAAAAAAAATCAGAAGTAACTGACCTCTGAACCCCAGCTAACGGGTACAGGGACGGCGACAGGCCTGAGCCCTCCACGACGCGTCCTCACGGCGGGGCGGCCCGGGCACCATCGGCTGCCCTTGTTCCCAAACCGCAGCGCCTGCCCACCTGCCACGCAAGTCCTTGAATGTTAATAACGAGAAATCCTTTCCCCAGAGGTGTGGGCAGCGCAGCACGGGGCGCGTGTGGTTAGAGCCGTGTTGGCACCACGGCCGCCCACAGGAGAGCAGGGTGGTCACGGTGGCAGTTGCCACGGGCGGCGCTGCGGTTTCTGCCCAGCCAAGCGACAGTCCGTTGCATCAAGAGCTGCAGCTCCGCTTGGATGCGATTTTTATAGCATTCTTTTTAATTAAGCAAAGGTGACATGCCAAATAGCTCTATAATGTCAAAAAAACTTTCCGATGTTACTTTGAGATTCTCCACTCAGAAGAAAGCAGGCGTTATCACACAGGGAGGTGGTGGCACCAGCAGGCTGCTGTGTCACGTGCAGCGGTGACAGTGGCTTTTGCCCATTTTTTTTAAGTTAACTCCTTCCTGTCCCCCAGCAATGACAAATGACATCTTAAAATCATAAATCCGTGTGATGCTTCTTACCATGTGGAGATGGTGGAAGTAAAACCTGGCCCCGTCGCTCCAGACGGGAATTCCCGGTGGAGGGGCCGCTCTCCGGGCCACTGTCCTGGAGTTTCCCGCCCGTCACCCTGTGGTTGCATCGCTGGTTGCCGCTAGCAGGTGGCAGGATACGTCTTGGGTTGCTCGTAGTCAGGATTCCTGCAGTTTGGTTAAAAGCTGGCTTAGTGCATCCAGGCGACAGTTCGTGGATGGTGCACGCCTGTCCGTGTGCCCCTCTGGCGAGCCGCGGTCACCGTGTGCTCAGCGCGGGAGGCGCCGGCAGCGGAGACCGACCGCACGACGGCTGCCAGGTCGCGAGTGGGAGTGTGATGTGGACGCGTTCCGAGGGTTTTTGTTTTTGTTCTACTATTTTTCATTGAGACTGGAATCAAGCTTACATGTAAACTATTGGTAATTTAAGTTTCCTTTTGTGTCATTCAGTGTAAAAATGTCTAATTTGAAAAAAAAATGTAGGTTATGAAAAATAAAGATTTAGGCACTGTTCAATTTTTCTTTCGATTTTTTTTAAATTAAAATTGTCTTGAAGAATACATCTCTCTTACAAGTAATGTTTTGTCTGTTCCCATCAGTGTGCAGGAGAAAGAAACAGGGGGCCTCAGACTTGTCTGGATTGTAAAGGCTTCTCACCCCGCACGCTAGCTGTCTGCAACAC
Source organism: Indri indri (assembly GCA_004363605.1). Lineage (NCBI taxonomy): Eukaryota > Metazoa > Chordata > Mammalia > Primates > Indriidae > Indri > Indri indri. Next base: position 15,548 of record RJWJ010035414.1, read on the forward strand.
GAGGGGTTCTCCCCCTTGGTGTTTTAAGGTATTCGGATGAATGTTAAAATCAAATATTCATGAGGAGACAATCATTAAATCCAAGAGTTACCATAAAATAAATATCCCTGTGTCAGGACTTTTCATTCCTTTTGTTAAAATGTCAGTGTCTCTCCCAAGATGTCTCCATAAAATTATTTGGAATCGGTGGGTCATTGTGGTTTTCAGATCAGAAATGACTCTCAAAAGCAAAGTAATTGACGCATCCGTCAGCAGCAGCGTTGCCGGCAGTAGTAGCAGCTGAACGTGGATGGAACCTCTCGTGGTTTCGAGTGGACAAATAGTCTGATTACAATGTTAATGGACTGGATTTCCTCTTCTGTGAATTGCCTTTTGATATCTTTTCCCCATTTTCCCACTGATTATCTTGTTCTTATTGGATTGATATTCTTTGTTCTGGCTATTGATCCTTTGTTACATATGTTATAAATATTTTCTTGCAATCTACCAGTTGTCTTAACGTTATTTAGAATAATCTCTTTTATAGTTTTTGATTATTATCTAGTAAAATTTTTCAATCTTTCCCTTTATGGTTTGAGCATCTGAGACTTGCTAAAGAAGTCTTTCCCTAATCCCACGTCATAAAGATATTTTGTGTGTGTGTCTAATCCAGCTGGCATGGACTGCACGTGTGCTCTGAGGGTAGGATGCGTGTCTAATCCAGCTCCTGTAGACTGTGCTTGTGCTCTGAGGTAGGATGCGTGTCTAATCCAGCTCGTGTAGACTGTGCGTGTGCTCTGAGGTAGGATGCGTGTCTAATCCAGCTCCTGTAGACTGTGCGTGTGCTCTGAGGTAGGATGCGTGTCTAATCCAGCTCGTGTAGACTGTGCGTGTGCTCTGAGGTAGGATGCGTGTCTAATCCAGCTCCTGTAGACTGTGTGTGTGCTCTGAGGTAGGATGCGTGTCTAATCCAGCTCGTGTAGACTGGTGTGTGTGTTCTGAGGTAGGATGCGTGTCTAATCCAGCTCCTGTAGACTGTGCTTGTGCTCTGAGGTAGGATGCGTGTCTAATCCAGCTCGTGTAGACTGTGTGTGTGCTCTGAGGTAGGATGCGTGTCTAATCCAGCTCCTGTAGACTGTG
>RJWJ010035415.1:0-16669 GCA_004363605.1 Indri indri
AGAGGGGGAAGGGGGAGGGGCGAGGGGGAGGAGGGGACGGATATATGCATACACAAAGGGTGCAATGCGCACCCTCCGAGAGATGGACATGCTTGGGACTGGGACTTGGGGGGAAGGGGGGGCAAGGGCATCATACGTAACCTAAACACCTGTACCCCTATAAACAACAAACAATAAAAAAAATAAAAAAATAAAAAAATAAAAAAATAAATAAAAAAAAAAAATAGCCTGACAACCTCATCATATTAGAGTAACAGCTGCAAGGAAAAGTAGATTGTCTCGTGAGAAAATAGTTGGGGGGTCTTGTTTTCAAGCAGTGGTAACAAAATATACAATTGGTTATGAATACCAGATGTTAATAAGTTGCTGTTAAGAGAATGAAAAGTTCCAAAGGAACTTGCAAATTAGCAAGGGCAAAAAGTGGAATGGATAGCAACTTCATAAAAGCAACAAAAATAAGGAAAGGGAAAAAGAAGAAACATCAAAGTAAAATGATATGGCATAAACACAATAGAGAAAAAATACAATCAAGTATATCAGTCGTTCCAGTGAATTTGAATGGACTTAATTTCTATCAAAATGAGTTTAAGACAACAATCCCAGCTATAAGATAATTTATAAGAAATAAAGAGATAGCAAGCCAGTGTCATAAAAAACAGAAATGACAATATTATTATCAGGAAGGGAGGAATTGAAAGTGAAAGAACCTTCAGAGACTGAAGAGGGACATTCTGGAATGGCAGAAGGCACATTTTAAGAAAAGAAGCAATGGTCACGAACTTGTATGTCTCAAACAACATGGCAGCTAAATATATATAAGGAAAGGCAAGGATTGAGTCTTGAAGGAGGCCAACATTTATAGGTTGGGAAGAAATGAATAAGCCAGAAAAGGAGGCTGAAAAGAAATAGAGGAAGACCAGAAAGGTAGGAAACGGTAACGCGATCCCTGTACCCTGGGAGTCCTCCAATCTATAGGTAAAGATGACCCAAGCAACAGTGGTCAGACTGACTTTTCACCCAGGGCCAGCTCCAGGCTCAGAGAAGACAGGACCTGGGAGACCACGCTCCCTTCCCCGCAGGGAGGCTGAGGAGACATAGGCTTTTGCCCACAAGCCTCCATTCTCCTGCTTCTGCAATTTGTAAGATTGTAATTGAGATGCACAGTGTGGAATTCAGTTCTTTATCTAAATGGGAGTTTTGTAGGCTTGGAGGGTTGTTAAGAAATGAGCAGCTGCCCAATGTATGGATGACATTGTGGAACACTCCAGCATGTGGAAATAAAAAGAGTGCCCATTATTTCCCATTAAAAGATCCACTTAGCTTTCTGAGACTTAAAAAGTCAGCCCATGTTAAGATAATGTAATGTTCCTTACTCACTAAAAACCCCCCTTTCTCTTCTATGGACTAATCAGGAATCTATGCTTATTGTCAAGTTTTAGTGATAATGTTAGGGATTTTTCTTATATCTATAGGAAATAAAATTGTTTAATATTGGCAAATACAGGTCAATTCCCATTTCTGTGCCATACGCTGTGCAGAGCTTTTGTTTCTCAGTCATGGTGATGTGTCACAATTAATAAACTTTCTAAATAATACTCTCACTTTGCATATTGACTGCCCCCCCCACCCTTACCCCCAACACATACACACACACACACACACACACACACACACACACGGGCAGTAAATTGTGAAAGAGAAATAATGCACCAAACAAAACACACATGTAATCAAAATGCCTCTTATCTTGGATTTCTACTGCTACCTATTCTTCAAGGTTTTGCTGGCAGTTTCAATAAGCACATATGTAGGGAATTGAGGCTGCAGGATAAAATGTAGCTGGCCTGATTTGAGGTTGAACAGGAGGAGGAAAGTTAAAGGGCAATTGATAACCCAAACACCTGAACTTCTCCTAACTGCACCAGGTAGAAAAATGGCAGACACCATCCATTCAGGAATTCACCTTAAGAGGAAACGAATACGACCAAAATCTAGTGCCATGCTACTACCCGAAGTGTGGTCCCTGGACCAGCAGCATTGGCATCCCCCTGGGAGCCTGTTGGAAATGCAGACTCTCAGGCCCCAGGCCAGACCTACTAATTCAGAATCTACATTTTGACAAGATCCCCACTAAAGTTTGAGAAATGCTGCTATGGAAAATCTCCTGGCAAACTAACAAAGAACAAAGAATTCCAAGCTTGTTGAAGTAGGATGCAGCCTGGTCCTTTGGAGTTTTACCAAGTTCCCCAGGTGAGACCAGCCAAAAGTAGAGCACCACTACACTACCTCACTCAAACTCACCCTAGTCCCAAACGCTGTCCTGCCCATCAGGTTCCTCTATCTCCCACCCAGACAGAGCCCTGGTGGGCCTACTCCTCATGCCATCGGAGCCATATCTGTTATAAATCCCTCCTGGGCACGCAGTTGAGGCCTGGAGCCACATACAGGTGATTGTTACCTAGTTATAATCGCACCGTTTATCGTTTTTTGTATTGCATTTAATTTTCATAAATGTTTCATGAACAATTTTCCAACTGCTTCATAAATAATTTTTCTTCTTTCTAGATGGTCTTAGTTGCCTTTTTTAACAGCTGCAAGATAGTCCACTCAGTTGATGCACTACAAACTACCTAACTATATTCCTATTATTGGATATTTAGGTTAGTTTCCATTTCTCATTGATTAATGAGTCTTTAGATTTGCAAAGGAGCTGAGTGTTGAAGTAAAGGTTTGAGTGAGATAAATTGCTCTGCCTAATAAAGTAGGAGGATTTTTTGTTGTTGTTTTGGAGTTTGGAGATTGGGGGGGCAGGGTTGGTCGGTTGGTTGGTTGGTTTTCTGGTAGGCTACAGGGAAGAGAACAAAGTCAAACAACTTGTTTGGGAGCTGGAGCCCAAGGTAAAAGAAATAGTGGAAGGATATTTTACAACGAGGGATATATGATATTGAATTATGTTGGAGAAAGAGGAGAAAGGAAAGATGAAACAACAAACGTTTGAAAATGGTGACTTTTTCCTCTTGGCATCTCTTCTGATGCTAATCAGCTGGCAGCAAAGAGGTCAGTGCCGATGCCCAGCAAAGGAAGACCGTCAGGGACACACCCACAGTCCAAAGCAAACTAGCTTCACCCAGCTTGCTGCAGCCAGGAAGACCTCACTCCAGGGAGACCTCGGGGCATTTCAGTAAGAAGAATGGGAGTCGGGTCTATTATTACAAGATTTAAGCAGGCGTCAAGGGATTCTAAGGAGAGTTTAAGGAAGCAGGAGCACGTTCTGAATGAATCCCATGTCATCAGGAGGTAGAAGCAACACAATAATTGGGTATCTTAATTTTTATTTGGGAGCTGGGAAGATTAAGACAGGGCTAGAATTGTCACTGGTAAAGGAGCAGCAGTGAGTTATGGGGAGAAGGGGAGCGAGGTGTTAATCATTTTCCTGGCTGAGGAGTGGCCTTGTCTCTGTCTAGTTCCAAACATGGTCACAGAGTGGCCTTCTCTGAACGTTATTTATTTCCCATGCTGCTATTTATCTTCAGTTGGGAACATCACAGCCTAGCTGCCAGCAAGGCTGTTTTTCACTTTCTCAGTCCCTCCTTTTGGCCAAGGGCAGACAAGTTGAGCCTGCAGGACATTAATCTGCGGGGTCCAGGTCCACACAAGTCAGGGCATTCTGCCCTTGAACAGCGGCATCAGTCAGCAAGGGAATAATTTTGGTTGTTCATGGATGCACCAGGAGATCCTGGGAGTTTACTCTGACATGTATGGGACAGGCTGCCTGTCAGTGTCCTTTGATAGCACCTGCATTTCAATTATGCCTTTTCTGTCATCCAGTTTTTCTGAAAAGATGCAAATGCTGGATCTTAGCTTCAGTTCCCTCCAAACACAGATCCAGAGGCAACAGCTTGCATACAGGTGGTTCACTGTGGGAAGTTATCCCTTTTTGCAAGCATGGCTCAACAGCACAGGGGCCTACCTGAGGGCCTGTATAAGATTTACCTCAGAACAATCCACCCAAGACCTGGAAGAGGGCCATCCACCATGGCCAAGATTTCCCCCTAAGTGTTAACCCCCTGGCCCGTCCAGGAGTGTGGATTTGCCAAATGGCTGAGAGGCCCCCATTAGCAGATGTTAAAATTTTCATCAGTATTTGAGGATGAATTGATCAATGGAAAAAATCTTCCAATGTTTTGCCCCTGAGAGTTTTCAATCACTTCTCTGACCACCATGTTGGCAGGATCAAGTCCCAAAGAGGCTGCCTCATATTGGTACAGTGAAACCCCTTGGACTTGATCTGACTTGCATGGCTTTGCCCAGATGACTCCCTTTGCATCTTAGACTTCCTATGAGTAATTTGCTAGAGTTCTGCCTGCCTCTCCCAGGGCACAGAAACCGAAGGCCCTTCTTTCCTTGTGGATGAAGGCCCTCAGCAAGTGCATGTCCCACAGACCAGACCTATTCTCAACCCAGTAATGAGAAGGAGAGTAAAAAGAAAGAGAAGAAGGAAATCCTGTCCCATGCTACAATATGGATAAACCTCAGGGACACATGCTAAGCAAAATAAGTCAGTCACAAAAGGAAAAATACTCTGTAATTCCACTCACATGAAGTATCTAGAGTAGTCAAACTCATAGAAACAGAAAGTAGAGAGGTGGTTGTCAAGGGCTGGGGGGAGTGGGGAGGAGGAATTAGTGTTTAGTGGGTACAGAGTTTCAGTTCGGCAAGATGGAAAAGTTCTGGAGATTGGTTGCGCAACGACGTGAGTATACTTAACACTACCGAACGATACACGTAAAAATGGTTAAGATGGTGCTATGGCTTGAATGTCCTCTCCAAAACTCATGTTGAAATGCAGTTGCCAGTGTGATTCTATCAAGAGGTGGAACCATTAAGAGGCGCTTAGGCCATGAGACCTCTGCCCCAGTGAATGGATTAATGTCATTATGGAGGGAGTGGGTTGGTTATCTTGGGAATGGGTTGTTATAAAAGCAAGTTTGACCTCTTGTTCTTTTGCTCTCTCTTCTGCTCTCTTGCCCTTCAGCCTTCTGCCATGGGATGGCACAGCAAGAAGGCCCTTGCCAGCTGCCGACCCCTTGACCTGTACTTCCCAGTCTCCAGAACTGTAAGAAGTAAATCTCTGTTCTTTATAAATTACTCAGTCTGTGGTATTCTGTTATAGCAACACAAAACGGACTAAGATAGATGGTAAATGTTATGTTGTGTGTTTTTTACCACAGTAAAACAATTTTTAAAAAATAAATTTAAAAAGAGTGAGAAAGAGAAAAGGAAGAGAGACTAGCTTTATCCTGCTCTTATGCCATTGAGCAGGCTGCACACCTTCTAGGGGAGCTCTAACTAGACAACGTACCTCTATTTTTAACAGTATGACTCCAGCAAAACTTTGGACAGTAAAGCTGAAGCATTTAGCAGGTTAAGAAAGACTGGCCAGAATTGAAAAGGAGCCCAAAGTGTAATGATTGAAACTGGTAATGTTCACAAATAGCTGGACCAGTTTTTCTCTTGTTCAAAATCCCATTCTATTTGAAAGCAATTTTCTTCCACTTCAAACTCTCTCATTATGTACCCTTTCATTCAAAATGTTAATTCTCCCTCCTCTTGTAATTTAACCATCCACTAATCATTTCTGGGATGGAAACACATATTCCTAAGTGAAACTCTTTTGGAGAGCTGAATTAAGCAGACAGTGGGTTGGTTTCTCTAATTTCTTGTCTAATGGTTGGTAGAATTGCCAACGAAGAACTTTTTTGAAGTCTTAAAAACTATTCATGATAATGGTTTTGTGCAAATTAAACATTTTTAGCCAGATGGAGGTTTATATCTCAGTAATTAAAGTGAAAAAAAAACAAAATAATATAAATGTGTGGCCCCCAAATAATATTTCCAAAAATGACTTAATAGTCTATAAAAATGCAGTGCAACTCTCTTTTCAAGCAAAAGAGAAACTATGGAGATATGGGTTCTAGCCTTGGGTCTTCTGGTTACTACCCAAGTGACCTTGGATAAGAAATGAAGAAACCTTGGGTGGAAGTCTGCATCTTCCACCAGATATGAGTCCATTTATAATACAAGTTATAGAAATTGGATCAAGAAACAAAAAGAAAATAATAGCAAAGAAGTTTGATTTGAAGACAAGAATATCAATGCGATGGGACATTGAAGTCAGATATTTTCTCTGGCTGATTTTCTCTGTCATCGCCCCTATCTCACCTTCTCTATAACTCAAGGGGATAGCTAATCAGAGTAATTTATGGACTCCTTAGCAAAAACAACCTCTTAGGGATGTCAGCAGTGAGCAAGACTAGCTAAGGCTTTCCGGTGTTTGAAGTTGCGAGATAAACCAGCAATTGGCTCCAAATTATACCTCATGTATAAATTTAAAATAGAACCACATATGGTCAACTGTTCATACTGAATCCAATGTCATCCTTTATCAGTCTTGAGAAAAAACTTTAAAGATCTAAGAGTTATGAATCTCCACTCCCTCCTCACAAAATAAAACTTCCCCAGCCTATCGAATGCATGATGTGGTAAATTACATTGAAGGCCCCATTCTTCACCCCTCCCAGTATCCACACCCTTTGCCATGTAATCTTGCAGCACTCTCTCTCACTGTATGGCTCACGATTTGTGGGGCCCAGTGCAAAATGAAGATTCACAGTAGCACAATTGATAATAGCTAAAAAATGAAAATAATACACATGTTCGTCAACTGATGAATGTTTGTTAAAATGTGGTATATCCACATAATGGAATATTATCCTACCGTAAAAAGGAATGAGATACTGATTCATGCTACAACATGGATGACCCTTGAAAACATTATGCTCAGTGAAAGAAGCCACACACAAAAGGCCCCATATCGTGTGACTCCATTTATATGAAGTGTCCAGAATAGGTAAATCTATACAGACACAAAGTAGATTCATGGTTACCAGGGGCTGGATGAAAGGGGGAATGGAGAGTGACAGCTAATGGATGCAGGGTTTCTTTTCAGGGTGATGAAAATGTTCTGGAATTAGACAGTGATAATGGTTGCACAACTTTGTCAATATACTAAAACCACTGAGTTGAACACTTTTAAAGGGTGATTTTTACAGCATGTGAATTATATCTTGATTTTAAAAATCAGTTCTGCCTGAGTACATTTCTTACTAGTGGTGTGACTTCGAAAAGTCACATGACTTCTCTGAACTTCAATTTCCTAGACTATAAAATGGGGAGAAATAGAATTGTTTACAAGGACAATGTTAGATATGAAATGTAAAACAATTTGCATGACGCGGTCTTCCAGCCCTCTGCTGAGCCTCTACCCTCAGTATCAGGGAGGGTCTCTGTGGGTTTCAGGGCAAAGTGATGCAATGGGATCCCTCACTCACCCTGTACTCCAGGAGAAATAGTGGAGGAACATTCCACAGGAGAGTGGAGGGATGAATGAAATTTCTCTTCCTCCTCCCGTAAGTGGATTCTCTCCATCTCTTCTCCCAGGGCGTTCAGATGGAGCTGAATGGACCTCCTTTTTTTTTTTTTTTTTTTTTTTTTTTTTGAGACAGGGTCTCACTCTGTTGCCCGGGCTACAGTGCCGTGGCATCAGCCTAGCTCACAGCAACCTCAAATTCCTGGGCTCAGGTGATCCTCCTGCCTCAGCCTCCTGAGTAGCTGGGACTACAGGCATGTGCCACCATGCCCGGCTAATTTTTTCTATGTATTTTTAGTTGTCCGATTAATTTCTTTCTATTTTTAGTAGAGACGGGGTTTCGCTCTTGCTCAGGCTGGTCTCAAACTCCTGAGCTCAAACGAACTGCCCGCCTCGGCCTCCCAGAGTGCTAGGATTACAGGCGTGAGCCACCGTGCCTGGCCTGAATGGACCTTCTTCTAGGGGGGAGCCCTTGGCCTTGGAGGGAGCAGGTGAGACCCAGGGAAGAAGAACTGGAACTCTTGTCTCCTCAAACTTGGTCAGTCTCTAGGCTATATAGGGCAGAGTAACAGGGGTTCTTGGGATTTCTGCTTGGTCCAGCCTCCCTCCACACCTCAGCATGGAATAAAGTGTAAATAGTCTGCATGATATCTCACTGGACCCAGACACTCAGCTATTGGAGCGGCAATGTCTGGCACAGCCAGGGATATCTAAAATGGCCAGACTCACAGAAGCAGAGACTACAATAGTGGTTGCCAGGGGCTGGGGGTGGGAGAAATGGGGAGTTTCTGTTCAATGGGTATAAGGTTTCAGTTTTGCTAGATGAATAAGTTCTAGAGATCTTCTGTACAACATAGTGGCTATAGTTAACAATACAGTATCGTGCACTTAAAAATCTGTTAGTAGGCCGGCGCAGTGGCTCACGCCTGTAATTCTAGCACTCTGGGAGGCCAAGGCGGGCAGATCGTTCTCAGCTCAGGAGTTCGAGAGCAGCCTGAGCAAGAGCGAGACCTCGTCTCTACCAAAAATAGGAAGAAATTAATTGGACAGCTAAAAATATATATAGAAAAAATTAGCCGGGCATGGTGGCGCATGCCTGTAGTCCCAGCTACTCGGGAGGCTGAGACAGTAGGATTGCTCGAGCCCAGGAGTTTGAGGTTGCTGTGAGCTAGGCTGACGCCACGGCACCCGCCCCAGGCAAGAGAGTGAGACTCTGTCTCAAAAAAAAAAAAAAAAAATCTGTTAGTAGAGTAGATCTCATTTTAAATGTTCTTACCCCAAAATAAAACCAAACAAAACAAAGGGACCCAAGGAAACTTTGAGGGGTATTAGATGTGTCTACTACCTTAATCATGGTGATGGTATCATGGGTGTTTTCATATGTTCAAACTTATCAAACTGTACACATTAAATACGTGCAGTTCTGTGTGTATCAGTTATTCCTCAATAAAGCTGTTAAAAAATTCTTTAGTGAGGGTGAGTGGTATCGTTAAGGAGAGTTTTCATGTTTCCACCATAGGGTGCTGTCTGCTTCTTTGGTAGCCACACCAACGTTCTATGTGAAGTACAGCAGAGGTCCCCAACCTTTCTGGCACCAGGGACCGGTTTCATGGAAGACAATTTTTCCACTGTCAGGGTGGAGGAGGGTGTTTGGGGGATGATTCAAGTGCGTTACATTTATTGTGGAGTCAAACCTCTCTGCTACTGATAATCTGTATTTGCAGCCGCTCCCCAGCGCTAGCATCACTGCCTCGGCTACACCTCACACCATCAGGCATTAGATTCTCACAAGCAGCGCACCACCTAGATCCCTCGCATGCGCAGTTTACAGTAGGGTCCGTGCTCCTATGAGAATCTAATGCCGCCGCTGATCTGACAGGAGGCGGAGCTTATGCGGAGATGCGAGCGATGGGGAGTGGCTGTAAACACAGATGAAGCTTCACTCGCTCACCTACCACTCACCTCCTGCTGTGCAGCCCGGTTCCTAACAGGCCACGGACCGGTACCGGTCCACAGCCCAGGGGTTGGGGACCGCAGAAGTACAGTATACTGGAGTTAATTGGAACCATGTGACCAATTTATTATACCACCATCTCTGAATGTCACAATCATGTTTTCCCCTGAAGATCCATCACAGGTGTTGCTACCACCATAAAATCTTCTCTGAAATGCTTCCTCTTCTGCATTCCCACTAACTTTGTCAGCTCTTCTCCAACTAAATTGTCAAAGCCCCTTATTACACTTTCGTGTAGCATTTACCCTCTTCTGCCTGGTACTGAGCTACTGCAGTACCAGTTGTTGTATTGGTTTCCTAGGGCTGCCATAATAAATAACCACAAACTGAGTGCCTTGGGGAAAAAAAAAAAACCCCAGAAATGTATTGTCTCACAGTTCTGGAGGCCAGGAGTCCAAAATCAAGATGTCGGCAGAGCTGGTTCCCTCTGAAGGCTCTGAGGGAAAAACAGTTCCATGTCTCTCTCCCAGTTTCTGGTGGCTGCCAGCGACCCCTGGCATTCCTTTACTCATAGCTGCATAAGTCTCTCTACTTCCTTCTTCACATGGCCATCTTTTCTCTGTGTCTTTTCCTTTTCTGTCTCTTGTAAGGACAGTGTCATCAGATTTACAGCTCACCTTAAATCCACAACGATCTCATCCTGAGATCTGTAACTTAATTACACCTAGAAAAGCCATATTCCAAATAAGGCCACATTCGTAGGAACCAGATGTTAGGACCTGGACATATTTGGAGAGGGGGGTGTGGATACAATTCAACTACTACAGTTGTCATTATTAGACCAAGCTCCTTGAGATCAGGATCTATGTCCTGTCCATACTTGTTTGCCCCCAAGTTCCTAATGCAGTGCCTTAAACATAAAAGTGCTCGATATGCTTGCTGAGTTAATGGGTGGATGGATTGATGTGGTTGGCCAGATGACAGACATTGTCTAACCTCTTAGATTGACACCTAATGTAGTCAGATTTGGGAAGTGTGCATTAGGGATTCACATACCCCGTAGAAACTTGATAATTATTCCAGGTATGACTCAAAAAATACAGTGCACAGAACTCAACAAAAAACCACTGCATGGCTTCACAGCCGCATAGCTTAAATGAAAAACTTCTCCCAGATCCTTGCAAATATATGGCAGACGAAGCCTCTCTGGACTTCAGAGGTTAAGGTAAACTTGGCTGAAAACCCAGGTGTCACCGACAATGAGCATCCACAGCCCTCCCTCCAATTTCTGCAAATTCCGGACCCTCTACTTCATAGTCCTAATTTGTTGTCCCTGCGTGTGTTTTTGATTCCTTCCCTTGACAAAGGTCAGACCCCTTCCCAGTTGTTGCACAGGATCCCCGACTCCTCCCACACATCACAAGCATTTTGTGAGTTTAGAACTTTACTAAAGATTTGGGGGTTACATAGTATGCCCCACATTCTTCAACCATCTTGCTCGCTCCACTTTCTCCTCACTTAACTTTTTTCTTTCCTCTCCCTCTCTGGTTCGAAACGCAAATTCCTTTCCTTACTCATACTTAGGCCCCTTGCCAGCTCAGCCTCTACTCTAAACAGGCTTATTTTTTAAAAAATTTAAGGCAGGAAGCAAGAAAGAGAAAGAGAGCTAAAGGGAGAGAGAGAGAAAGAGAGAATTGAAATCTTCTAAGTATTTTCATGCAAGCTATCAAAATAATATTATTTTCTTTTTCTCTATTTTATGAATAGTCATAATAGATTAAAGTTTGAAGTTATTTGGGCAGGGAGAGAAATTTAACAACAGCCTTTGGTCCACTTGCTGTAGACTTCCTCCAAACCCTTGGCCTTCTTAACAGAGTGAAGCAATCCTCTTCTCAAGTTTACATTTAATTATAATTGCAACCGTCACGATGATTAAACCTCTCTTTTTGTCATTGTCTTTTCTTGGCATCATTTCCTTGGCTCCGCTCGCATGCTATCGACCATGTATGAATCACAGCGAGTCTGTGCTTTTTAACTGTGGCGAAACCACAGGCAGCTTTTTTGCTTATTCCCAGAATCAGTTCCAAAACAGCTGTTAAATGTTCGTCCTTGGTTCTGTCATCTTATTTCAGGGAATTGTAACAGCAGCATCTTCTGCTTTTAATTCTCCCGAAGAAAGAAAGAAAGGGAAAAAAACAAAAACTCCCCAAGTCGGTGTGCTGTGTGTAGATGCTAGTTAATGACTTATTTCCTCTTATTTCCTTAACCAGGAAATTTCATAGTTGAGCAGCGGCAGGGTTCCCATTAGTGTGGCTCTGACCTAAGCCAGGCTGTGTGAAACACTCGACCATGAAAACAGCTGGCTTTGCAAGCCACCGAGTATTCCAAACAGAGACAGCCCAGGAGCTGCCATTTGACACAGTGGTGAGGAAAGCAAGTACATTTTTCACGGTCGGGGATGGTTCCATCTCTAGTAGAATCAATGTGCTGAAAAGTAATGCATTAAGTCGTCCACCAACTGGGTAGTTTGGACAGGAATTGGCTGGTGAATTTTGCTTTAGGGAGATTTCCTTATGAGCGACTGGCATTGAGTGATGGACACATCTACTATCTGGTGGTATGAAAAATTACTCAGGAAAATCAGGACAAATTGTGCCTTTTCTTGGTTCAAGGTATTGTTCAGTTTAGAATCATTTTTTGAAGGCTAACAGCTTACCAAAATGGCCATTTTTAAACGTCATGAGCTATGTTTAAATTGCTTTTTACCAACTGTTGTCACATACCATAGCTATACGTTGCAATAATCTGAGAAGAGCTTTGAATAAAATACTGGTAACTAGACTTTACTCCCAAAGAGTTTGATTCACTGGTCTTGGGTGAAGTCTGGGTGGTGGTGTTTTTTAAGTGCTCTCAAGAGATTCTAATGTGCAGCCAGGATTAGAGCCTTTGCTTTATGAAAATCACAACCAAAAACAACCTTTAAAATCAATACGTTGTGTACGGGCTATATGCATTGCAGTTATGCACACTGCAGTAAGTCAACTCGTTTTCTAATTGCCCGCCTTTTAAGTAGAATTTGTTCTCCTTCTATCAGAGAATTAACCCATGACAAATAATCTTTGGCAAGCCCTACATTCATTTCTGCTCTCTCTCTCTGTCTCTCTCTCTCTCTCTTTCTCTCTCTGCCCAAAGAGATGCAAGCCTAATTTTCAGCCCACACCATCTTTTAGAGACCAAAACCCTCCCGGGCCAGTTCAGACTGCCCCTGATGGACTGGCTTCTATAATACACACATCATACCCTGTCTGAGTGAGCTACAGTTCTCCCTTTCTCTCCTCAACCTACAGCAAGGGGGATCACCAAAATGCGAGCCCCACAAGGAAACTCTTAATATCCTAATTTGCCAAACTGGCCTTTGTCCGGTCTCCTCCATTTCAGGAAATGGTCCCCAAATCTACCCTCTTATTATGCCAAGAACTTTCACTCACCTTTGATTCTTTCCTTTCCCTCATCCCTTCCATCCGATCCTTTTCCCTCCCCCTCATATTCGATCAGCTCTGTCTCTGAAATATAAGTCGTATTCACCCACTTCTCGCCACCCCCACGGCCACCTACCTGTTCCAAGCTCCTGGTGCCTCCCACCTTGATACTGCCATCGCCTCCCAGCTGCGTTAGCCTCTAGCTCCTTCTGCTCTTGCCCTGTTCAAGCCATTCCACGGGCCCAGCAGCCAGAGTAATCTTTTTACATGGTGGTTTATAATTCACTTTCCTACTGAAAGCCTTTCAATAGCTTCCCATTTCAAGTGGAGTGAAATCCGAACTCCTCACCATGGCCCTCCAGGGTCTGGCTGCTGCTGCTTGGGTTTGCTCACTGCCTCTCTCCCTCTCTCTCTCTCCTCTCCCTCAACAGGCTTCTCCAGTCCCACTTGTTTTCTGCCCATTCCTGCAGCATGACAGGTTCTGCCCTGCTCAGGGCCTTTCCCCGGCTGGCTCCCTCTTCTCCTGCCAATCTCAGTGTCCCTCTTCAAAGAGGCCTTCCCTAGCCATTTTATCTCTGCATTGGCATGCTATTTATTTCCTTTCTAGTACGTATTTAATTGACCTGATAATTTGTTTGTTTGTTCTCTATTTCCTCCGAGGGGAAAAGGACTTTCTCTTATTCAAGATTGTGTCCCCAGCCCCTAAGAGCACACCTGGCACAGCGCAGAAACACATCAAAGATTCGTTGAATCAATGAATGAACGAGCGGGAAGAGGAGCAGAAGGAATGGACTGGATAATACGTCTCTAAGGCAACCGCTTTCTGAATGATTAGGGCTGATTGCAGCTTTTGATAAAAAGGAATGTCAGCTTTAATGTAACACGTCCGCTATGTCCATTAGCTATTGTTGCCACATTTATCACTCGAGTCATTCTCTTAATGTGTATCAGTTAGGGTTCTGGTTACAAGTACAGAAGCTAACTTCACCAAAACAAGAATTCATTATAAGGCTGCTGGTCTGCCTTATGAAACCTACACAATGGAGACTCAGCAAGGGCCTAAAATCAAACTCAAATTGTTGGAAAGCTGGGGAATACACACTCTCTCACACACACACATGCAAACACACACACACACACACACACACACACACACACACTTCTGCTTTTCTCTGCACAACCATTTCTTTCTTCTTTCCCTGCAGATCAGCTTTCTGCACACCTGCCACTCACAGTTTCTGAGCTTTTATGCCTCTGCTGCCCTAAAATCCATGTGGAGCTTGAATCTCATAGAACTGAACCTGCAGATTTCCTGGGAAAGAGATTCTGGTTGCCCTAACTTGGATTAGGTACTCAACCCAGACAATTTTCTGTAGTCAATGAGGTGGGAATGCATGTACAAACACCCTCTTCTCCAAGGGGTATCACCTTGAAAAATGGGGGTGAGAATGAGGGAGTTTTCAGGGATAATTCCTGGTGACAGGGCTAGTCACTGGCTATTTGGCTAGATAGACACCCCAAAATATATCCACTAGGAGAAACAAGTTATTTACTGGAGCACGTTCATTCACACATCCTAGGTGTCTTTTCTGTTTGCCCCTTAGAACCAGTTTATCTCCAGAGGATCTCAGACTTTAAGAGAATTCTTTAATTCCCGGAAGACACCAAGTGTTGAACTGGCACCCTATGGGAGAGAAAAAAGGGAAGATGATAAGTACTTTTACGCCGCTGAAAGAGGAGAATTAGATCAAGGAAAGAATAAGTATATTTTAACCATCGAAGCATGATATATCATTTCTAAAAAGAAAATTGGATTAAGGAAAGAATAAGTATATATTAAGCATGAAAGCTTGATGGAGTATTTTAAATTGTTGCCTTGAGTCATTTTTTTTTTTAAACCAAATGACTCAGTCACCAAGAGACTCTTTCGTTATATGATCAATCTTACTTTATTGCTAGTATGGTAAGTTGAGATGATGTATTTCTGATTATATGTTACATTGAAGAAGCAGCAAAGAAATGTTTCTCTGTCCTTATGCTGTTTTATGAAGGATCATCTTCCAACATTGGTGCTTGAATCTATAGAAACAGACTTATCTATATATTTGAATTAAAAATACGTGGTTAAGTTTGAGTGTATGATTTTAAGTTGTTATGGAATGATGTCATGCAAGACAGAACAATAGGCATTTTTAGGGAAAAAAACAAGATAGAAAAAGGCAATATAGTATATTGGTTAATATTCTGGCTTTATAGTCTAATAATTCAAAACCTGTTTTTCGCCTCTTAATTAGCTGTGTGATTTTCAACAAAATAGTTAACTTCTTAACATAAAATAAGAACATTAATAGTGCTTGCTTGTGAGGAGTTGAGTGAGGTTTACTTGAAAGAATGCTGCACTAGAATGTTTATAGCAGCACAATTCACAATTGCAAAGAAATGGAAACAACCCAAGTGCCCATCAATACATGAGTGAATTCATAAAATGAGGTACACGTATACCATGGAGTACTACTCAGCCATTTTTTAAAAATGGTGAACTAATACCTCTTGTATTAACCTGGATGGAACTGGAGACCATTCTTCTAAGTGAAGTATCACAAGAATGGAAAAACAAGCACCACATGTACTCACCATTACATTGGAACTAATCAATCAGCACTTATGTGCACATATAGAAATAACATTCATTGGAAATCCAGCAGGTGTTGGGGGGTGGTGGGTAAATTCACACCTAACAGGTATAATGCACACTATCTGAGGGATGGGAACACTTATAACTTCGACTCAAACAGTACAAAAGCAATTTATATAACCAAAACACTTTATCCCCATAATAGTCTGAAATTAAAAAATAGAAAAAAAAAAAAAAAGAAAGAATGGAGTGTATCCGTTAGGGACTGTGCTTGTTTGCAAGCAACAGAATCCTTGGCTTAAATAGTGGCTTCCTCACAACAAGGGGTGTTTTATTCTCACTCACCAAGAAGCCCGGAGGAAGGCAGTGATGTTGGTTAAGGGGCTCAAAGATATCAGAACCGCGGTCTTTCATGATCTGATCTTTCACGATCCCAACGCGTCTGCTGAAGCCTCAGCCACCGTCTCCATATTCCTAACAGGGAAAAGGAAGGAGATATAGTGACTGAACCAAGAAAACAAAAACTTCTTCCCCAGATGTTTAAGTCAGGATAGGCTAAGTGCTGTAACAAACAAGCCCCACTCATCAGTGGATTAACATGATAGAAGTTTTACTTCTCACTCTTGCCAAGGCCAATTGATAGCAGCATGGGGGAGGGGGAGGGCTGGGAAGAGGATGGGATACAGCTCTATTCAGTGCGGTTCTGCAGGGACCAATTTAGAATATGTGGCTTCCAGGGTCATATACACATCAACATCCTGCCAGCGGAGGGAGGAAGATAGCATGGGGAATTGTGTAGGAAGATTTAGGGATCAGGTCTGGAATCGAGGTTATATATTTTTGCCCACATTTTATTAGCCAGACTTCAGTCACGTGGATCCACATAGATGCAAGGGAAGGCAAAAAATATAGTCCCTGATTGGGCAACTCTTCCAGCAACATCTCTTTGCCACGGAAGGGGAATGTGAATCTTTGAGTGGATACAGCCAGCTATCTCTACCACATTGGAAATCCATAGCAACTTCCACGTAAATGTTATTGTCTAAAACTGTGATGCTTGATCACCCCTGGCTACAATAAAGGCTGGGAAATGTAATTTTCAGCTTGTATCATTTCAACCCTGGGTAGCTTGGGTTTCTTTTAGTAAGGAAGAAGAGGAAGATAATATGTAG
>RJWJ010035416.1:0-16632 GCA_004363605.1 Indri indri
AAAAAATATCTTTTCTAGTTTTGGTATCAGGGCAATGTTGTTCATAGAATGAGTTGGAAAAGCATTACTTTCTCTATAATTGTATGAGAGGAAGAGTTTGTGTAGAATTGGTATTATTTCTTCATTAAAGGTTTAATAGACTTCACCAGTGAAGTCATCTGGGCCTGAGGTTTTCTACATGGAAAGGTTTTAATTATATGTTCAACTTTAAAAATAGTTAGAGGGCTACTAATTTTTTCTATTTCTTATGTGAGCCTTGGTAATTTGCGTCTTTCAAAAAATTAGCACATTTTTTGTGGCAAATGTATTGTCATAGATTTGTCTATAATCTTCCCTTATTTGTCTATAATATTCTCTTAATAGCTATAGAATCTTTAATGATGGTCACCTGTCTTATTCTTGGCATTTATTTATTTATTTATTTATTTATTTCTGTGATTAATTTGGCTAGATGTTTACTAATTTTGTGGATCTTCTCAAAGCACCAGCTTTAGGTTTCATTGGTTTTCTTTACTGTTTTTCTGTTTTCTATTTTATTGATTATTTTTTCCGATGTTTATCATTTCTGCTCTTCTTCTTGCTTTGGTTTTAATTTGCTGTTTTTATTTCTAGTGTATAATGCTGGAAGCTGAAGTTTTCATTGATTTGAGACCTTTCCTTTTTTTTTCTAAAATAGGTGTTTGGTGCTATAAATTCCTACTTCCCCCAATACTGCTTTAGTGTAATCCTACAAATTTTGATATGTTGTACTTTCATTTCATTTTGTTTCACATACTTTCTAACTTCTCTTTTGATTTCTTCTTTGACTTGTAAGTTATTAGAAGTGTGTTATTTTATTTCTAAATACTTGGGGATTTTCCAGAGATCTTTACATTATTGATTTCTAGTTTAATTTCATCATAGTTCAGAGATTATACTTTTTATGACTTGAATTCTTTTACGTTTATTGAACCTTGCTTTATGGCCCAGAATATGGCATATCTTGGTTCCATGTACTCTTGGAAAGAATGCATTCTGCTGCTGTTGGGTGAAGTGTTCTCTAGACGTCAATTAGGTCAAATTGGCTGGGAGTGTTTTCTGAGTTTTCTTATCTTTACTGATTTCTGTGTATTTGCTATTGAAAGGAATGGTATTGAAATCTACTAGATTTGTCTCTTTCTCATCTAAGATTTCTCAGTTTTTGTGTCATGCATTTTGAAGCTTCATTATTAGCTGCATATTTTTGGAAATGTTATGCCCTCCTGATGTGATTATTAATATAGTAAGAGTTAAGTCTATCATCTCTGTTTTTGTTTTCCATTTGCATCATTTTTGTTCCCTTTTCCTCCTTCACTGCCTTCTTTTGCATTATTGAGAATTCTGTGATTCTATGTTGTCTTCTTTGTTCACTTATTAGTTTATTGATTATTATTCTTGTTTTGTTATTTTAGTTGTTTCTTCAGGGTTTATAGTACATATCATATCACAGTTTACCTTCAAGTGATCTTATACCATTTAACATTTAGTATAAGAAAAAAACCAAAAAAACAAAAAAAAAACCCCAAACATTTAGTATAAGAATCTTGGAATAGTATACTTTCATTTTTCTCTTCTTGGTCTTTATGCTTTTGTTGTAATACATTTAATTTACAAAGGTAAGACATTTCTGGATACTTTACTTAATGCTCTGTGAATTATGAGATTTCCGGTCTGGCTGTTTGGATCAGGCTCTGCTCTCATCCCTTCGTGAACACTAGACATTGTAGCCTTTAGTCTTTTCAAGAGGTTCTTTTCCCAGCCTTGGGTATTATCCTCACATGCAGGCACAGATCAGTACTATTCCGGATACTGGAGAAGAATCTTCTGTCACTCTCCAGAGTTCTCTCTTTGTGCAACCCTCTGCTCCCTAGTACCTGCATGTGAGCTCCGGCCACCTTGGTCTCCTAAAACTCTCAGCTCTGTTTGTGCAACTCAGAGAGTCTGCTGTACTTCACCTTGTTCGCCTTCTCTGTAGCTCAGCCTGGAACTCTCCCAGGGCAGTGTGCTGGGGAAGTCAGAGGGCTCATCTTACTTGTTCCCTGTTTCTAGGGATCACTATCTTTTGTTGCCTAATACTCAATATCTTAAAACCCATTGTTTCACATATTTTGTATTGGCTGCTTCAAGTTGGAATGCTAATTTGGTCCCTGTTATTTCATTTTGTCCAGAAGCAGGAGTTCTCTATAGCCTTTTATGTGAATATAACCATTATGAACCTTGATATTTTAACTCAAGAGAGTATTTGTCAGTTGTCTATTGCTGACGTCAAAGACGTAAATTAGTGGGTCCTTCTTGCTTGTTACCTTGCCCTAGTTCTACTTGGCTTTTGTGGGTTGAACATGTCTTATATTAAAATGACATCTAGCTGGAATTTTTTCTATTGCAGCCGTAGGAGAGAAAAGAGAACCCTTCTTAAGTAAGATATGAGCAATTACCCCTTTGCTCTATCCAAAAGTTTTCTATTCAAGGCAATGTCCTTACTGTGTGTTCTCCACATGTCCTTGAGGAACGCCAGTATTTATCCTTGAATTAGAGTTGAGAGGGGTGAGAACAGGAAGGAAAAGAGGGAGGGATTCTGACAAGATTCCTCTGGATTTATATTCATCTCTATGGGAAGAAAGGTATAAGAAATGCTGGGTACTACACATGAGAAGCTGTCTCAAAAGCCATGAGAAAATGAGCATGAATAGATTATCCAGATAGACTTAGGTGATAGATACATAAAATGACTCTTTGATAGTCTGAACATGTTTTAGAAAGGGATTTGTGCAGCCAAATGATGATAAAATAGATGTCCTAAATATGCCATGAACATAACATTGAAAAAGTATTTTTTTCCACAGAACACAGTTCTTATCTCTATAGTCAATATTTGATGCATGCTCATTGCTATTTCCTCATCTTCAGTCAAGTAGGGAAAATGTGGATTCATCTCTAAGTGATTGATCATCACAGATTTACTCTGCAACATTAGGAGGAAGATAAATTATAAGAGAATGTGAACTTTAAACAGCCATTCTGATTAGTAAGAGGCTTCCCGATGAAGTCAGAAGAATTGGAGTTGGGCTTTTCGGAAGCATCATTGTTTCTTCAGGAGTGTTGTAGGTGATTGATACACTTTGCAAAAAATGAAAATTCTGCTAGATAGTCTAACAGACTAAATAGTTGATAAAAAGTAACATATTATTTGCGTTTTCAAAGGAATTCCAATTAAAAAGTCAGTTTTAGTTTTCTGGGGAGGTGTTTATTGATGGAATGGCAATTTCATAAATTACGACATTAAATAAGCAGAGGGATTACAATGAAAATATATAGATATGATTAATGGCAGGTGAGAAAAATCATGTGCCTGGGCAGAAATAAGACTTGGAAGAGGTTTGTGCCAAAGCCAGAGCAGTTTTTCACGAGAAATGTTTACCACGGTCAATATTAACATGTACTTGCTATGTTTTGTGTGCTGAGCTAGGAGACATCTAATGAAACACAAGGAGGAATCCTTGCTGCTTGGGGAGACTGGACACAGCCTTGAAGAGATAAGTGGTCTCAAGTGGGAGCCAGAGGCATTCTGGGAAGGCAGAGTTAGAGAGCTGCTTCTAGAAGAATGAATAGTGTTTGTGGTAGGTAATGTTCTCATAGCCAGTACACAGCAGTTGGGAAAATAAGGATACTATTCTCACAAAATTTAATTCTAGTGGGATTAATTAAATATGCTAAAGGAATAATTGAGCTGACTAAATTTCGAAAACAGACAGAGAGACAACAAACAAGTAGGACAAACTTTACCTCTTTAAGAAAATACCCTTTCTCACAGGTATTAAATAAAAACCCGACAAAGCACCTTGAACATAGTTGGCATTTTATGCACAAGATACTTTATGTACATCATCTCTCTTCTTCCTGAAATGTTGTCCTTTCCTCTCACTTGCAAATGAGAAAACAGAGAGTGAAATTATTTTGCTTAGCTTTGATGGAAAAGCTTGGCATCAAATTCAAGTCTATTAGGTGCCAATGTCTATGTTTGTCTCATGACACCAGGCTGCCTCTTTAATTGGGATACTTGCTTTATTCTGGGTTGTTTTCCATGAGTGTTTAAATCAGTTCACCTTCAGGCCGTGCCTGTCACAGTCCTCCTATCCGGCTTCTTTGAAAAGGCATCACGGATCCCGAAGGTTGTAGTCTCCCTGCATTGCAGGTCAAAGGAGATAAAACAAGAGACTAGAGAAAAATTTGGAAAGAGTAACTGAAACATGTCTTTAAATCATCTCCAGAGCATCTCTTCCTCTCACATGGTGCAACTGATTACAGCCGCAGAGTGTTGAGAGAACTTGGCCTTGGCTCATTTGGCCGGGAAGGCCCTTCGGGGTTGGTTTGGATGATTCATCAGGAAATGAAGCTCCCTCCTGCCAGTGGTTTGTGGAGCAGTGCAGGGATGACTTGGAACCTTGCCGATCATTTCCAGAATTGAAGAAGTTACTGTGCTTATATTAAAAACTCAAATGGAGGGCACCGGCCAGGGAATATTTTGAGCTTGCTATTTATCCAGAGTGCTCTATGATGCAGACTTGATTTAATTGCTGTTATGCCTGCTTAAGATGTATTTAAGCATGCATAAAACTTTCACTGGGGTTGATGTTTTCCCCGAAAGCCGGTAAAAACTTTTCAGTGCAGATTCAAAGTGAGCTGTCTGTTGGTCTCTGTCAGAAAGGTAGCAGAGACTCCACGGTGGAATGCCGGGGTCCCTTCAATTCTTCTCTGTATATACTAGCTCCATTTCAGGAGGACTCCAGGGCAGCTTTCAAGAAATTGGGCTTCAAAGCACCCAGGAGGCTCCTCAAACTGAAAGGAGTCCCATGACAAGTAGGAATCTCTTTAAGAAACTGTAAATGTGTGACCTTGAGGAAAAGGTGCACTTTCATGAAGGGAAAAAAAGCCCCCATGGTAGCTGGCAGGATATTGAAGCCAGAGGATTCTGACAGTGGCATCAAGCTGCGCTGTAAATTCTAGACATTCAGAAGCCCCGGGCTGTAGAATCTGTCCCAAGTTTTGCTTTGTTTCCTATCAATGGTGTTAACAGCTCTGCCAATGTTCAGCAATTGTGTGAGGAAGACAATACTCAGAGAGAAAAATCAGTACAGTATTGTTTTATTTTTATGCCATATCTAGACAGAAAGATCTCATCTATTCATTGTAATACATTTGTCATTTTAGTCTGAATAAATGCAAGGCTATGAGAAAATGCTGATACCAGTTGTCAGAGAAAACTATTTACAATTGTCCCTCCCTTCTTTCTTTAGGCATTTTCATTATAATCTTTTCAGCTTCACAGAGAGATGAACAAAACTCGTGCACTGCGTATAAAGAGGATGACTGAACCACATTGATTATGACCTTCACTGTTAAGGTTAACAGCGGGGAAAAAAATCTGTTGACTTCAGTAGTTTGGTTGTATTTTCAGGGAGAATAGGTACTTTTTTCTTTGCTCTTATTACGCCTCATGGGATTGGGTCTTGTATGAAGATCTTAAATTCATTTGCTCGTTTATTCATTTATTACTCATTTAATACTTAATGAGTGTTGGCCGTGGACAAGACTGGAGATTTGTCCCTGGAGAGAAAGCAGTGAACGTGACCTCTGAGGTCTTACTGCAACCTAGCAAAGGAGATATATTCATAAACAAAGAGGAAATCCTACTACCAAAATCAGGGCTTTCAAAGCAAAAGAAGGAGAATCTATCAGGCTATAGTCTTCCCTATCAGACAGTCTTATACATCACTCCACCAAGTGTCCAGTGAGTTTAAAATAAATCTCTGACCTTTAACTTTCCATTTTCAGTCAAAATACACTTATTTTTGTATGTTTCAGTCTGGGCCACTTTGAATGGAATGCAGGAAAGGCAAGGAATCAAATACTGTTAATCCCTTTTTTCACTTGATTTTACTGCACACCTTTTTTTTAGGATAAAAGGAAACTGATATATTTAATTAATAACAGGTGTTCAGAGACACCCTAAAAACAGCTTTTAAAACATCAGGCTGTTCCTGTGGGCTTAATAGTGATTTTATTTCAGTATCTCTACTTTCTTCTGATATCTTTATCCCCATACTAGGGGCTTACCTCAGTCCTCTCTGTGGTTTTTGATACAGTCCTTACCAGTATTGAGATTTTATTCTTAACCAGCATTTCCCAAACTTCAGTCATTTGCACCAAACCTTAGCAATTTTTTTCCACGTACTCATACTACAGCTTTTCTCCTTCAATTATTTTGTTGTATCTGAG
Organism: Indri indri; assembly: GCA_004363605.1. NCBI lineage: Eukaryota > Metazoa > Chordata > Mammalia > Primates > Indriidae > Indri > Indri indri. The sequence continues at coordinate 6,295 of RJWJ010035416.1, forward strand.
TATCATGTCTACTACTAGCCACATAATATTTTATTTAAGTTGACTGGCTTTTTCTTTAACTTAAGCTAGTTTGTTTTAAAAAGAAACTTCATACAATTACCATAAATAGAATACCAGTTTTTTTTTTTTTTTGCTTATACTAAATAGAAGGTAGTAGCAAAGGAAAATAAGACATAGACTTCCATCTCTAAATTCTACCCAGATACTATCAGAACGTTTAGAGTCTTCTCTCTGTTAAATTAGAAGATTTGACCCATGATGGATGATGTTAAAGAAATACTCAGAACCACCTTTGACTGTCTTAGATATAGGAAGAAGGACTAACAATACAAATAGCGCTTTCTTCACTGTGTGATTGAGGGCACTGCATGCTATATCTGGGTACCTCCGAAAGGCATCTCCTAAACCTCTTGGGACATTTCAAAGGGCCACAGTGTGGTCACACTGCAGGCCCTGGCGGGAAGGTCTTCAGCCTGTTTGTGAAGAGTCTGCCTTCCCCACTGATAAGGAGTTTCTGCAGTAAACAGGGCCAAGTGCTTATTTCGAACAACTGTTTCTTTCCCTTGAGATCTATAATAACTGACTTCACTCAACTCTTCAGAGACAGGGGATAATTTAAGAGAATCCATGTATCTCCTCAACAGGCTTTAACACTTGCAGCCTGTGACATCTGTCACCACCTTTCTATACATGCTTCCTCTATTCATTATTCTTCTCTTTAATTAACAGCTTGATTCTTAAAAATAAACTTTACGGTACGTGGATGTGAGTGATCATTTCCAGTCAGCAGAACGGAAAGCAATAACACTAGATCATCACTGAACTCCCTCCAATAATATACTACCCTGCAATAATGACAACAGGAAGTCATTTGTCAGGCCTAGGTTTCTCCTATTTCATCTAGAAATATAAATATCTTATTTTTAATAGAGAGAAAGATGAGCTGAGAAGATGATGATGGATCAAGTGGATGACACCATGGGCCAGCCAAAGCTTTTAAACATGGCATTTTTCAAATCTTGGGCGAAGGGAGAGAAGATGGAAGAAGAGGAGAGAATATCAAACTGCATTTTACAAAAGTAGGCCAGGGTACAGTTATCGCACATTGCGTTCTTTCCCTAGTCTAAGAGCAAATCTGAAGTTTCTTCAGGTCTATCCATCCTCATGATATTGTCACATTGCAGAGAAATAGACTTACAATCAAAAATGATAGTTTGTTGACAAGGAAAGGGAATAGTCAATTTCTTGCTACAAATTCATCATATGGTATCATTACAGAAGGGCTTTTTGTTTCAGGGAAATAATAAGCACAGAGATAGAAATTGCTGACGACCTAGGTCAAGAAAGAGAAAGACTGTCCAGGTATGTCCTAGTAAGATATGGGGATGAGTTCTGAACAGAATATTCCAGGCTTTCATAGGTGATAAAGTGCAGATAATTTTCAGTAAATGTGCACATGCCACTAAACAGGGGGTTTGGATCACAGTTTGGAAAAAAAAATAGACTCATTTAGTAAAATGTATTTTCCTAAAGAAAGAATACTTTGAAAAATGTGCATTGGGAAGGAAGAAGCTTGGAGCTGGTCTGGTATTTATAGGAGTCTTTTTCTCCCTCAACAGAGTAAGTGTTCCTGTGGACAGAGCAATATCTTTCTCAGTGTCTCAGCTGTCTTCTTCCTTTTCCGGGATTCTTGTACTTAAAACATAAAAATAAACAAGCAAACATAAGATGAAAAGTTACTATGGAAGCTCCTGAGGGTAATCAAAGGAGAGAGTTTTAAGAATTGATCTCATTCTGCTGTGTGCTGTATTGTATCTGTTCCTAGTTTGCAAATAGCAGAGCTACGGTAGAAGCTGATTCTTAACAGTTCTACATGGCCCGCAGACTAACCATGCTGTAGAGGATAAAGGAAGATGGATAACCAGTTATAGGAAACCTTCATTTGTACGAAGAAGTGGGGATTGCTGCTAAATTGTCTAGTGATTTTTCAAAAAGATACCATGCAAAGCTTTTGGTCAGAAAAACAGCCTCTAGCAAGCAATGGGTTTTACATAAAGGAAATCTTCCCAGGAAGGATGGTTATGAATTTAATTATAAGCTCTTCTCTTTGCATAAATTTGGTTTAGTCTAAATAAGACTTGAAACATGGAACAATGTCCATGGAGTACAATTCACCAATTGTTACTTTTAATTATGTTCACATGCATAATTCATAAATACACTACATGGACAAGAGGGAAGAAAAGATAAGAAGGAACAAAAGAGGAGAATTTTCCATCAAACAATTACTATATAAATAGACAACATATTTAATACATCAGTTAGCAAAGTGATTCTTTGTTCTTGCCAGTCTGGGGCTTAAAAATGTTAAAAGAATCCCAAACATAACATCGTTACATTTTGCTAATGTCTCTCTTAAATGAAAGAAATAGGGATTATCCTTTTTATAAGAAAAAAACCCTAAAACAATGTTTCCTCCTAAAATTTGGAGATTTAGGTATGGTCGACATAGCATATTATAATATATAATACTGTAATAGATTCTTGTGTGACTTCTTAATATGGAAACATTTAAGAATGGCATTATTTCCTCATTAGGGGACATGGAGTCTCTCTCTCTCTCTCTCTCTCTCTCTGTGTGTCTCTCTCTCTGGTGCTAGGTATTGTCATTTCATGTTGTTATGAAGTTTTTGCTTTGTATAAGCTAGTTAACAGTATAGCATATACATCATATTGGGAAAGAAAGGACTGGCAAACCGGGGTGGAAGGCATTACTAAAAAGTTCAAACTCTTTTCCCGACTATATAATTTTCATGAAAGCATTAGATTCAATGATAGTTTTATTCCTGAGATGCAAAGATTAAATAAAATATTGGTTAGCAAAATTATATGTTTAGTACTTAATGCAAGCTTTGTACTTAAGCATTCTTATGGCAAATTTCTTTCTTATGTTAAAAAAAAAAAACACAACTTTTGGTTCGTGGTGCAGTTTTTAGAGAGCTTGATAAATAAATAGTACCACTCTTCCATGACCAATTTCAGAACCATTGAGAGCTAGACAAAGAGTCAGGCATATAGCAATCAAAATGTCAGTTTCATTTCTGGCAGAACTATTGAAATCTTGGTGCAAGTATGTGGCAACAGTGTGCCCCTTAATACTGAACTTTAGGGTTAGACATATTTATCTACCTGGTCTCAAGCAGGCTTTTCTCTAGCTCATCAGTAGGACTCACTTTATTAAATATAGGTCCTGAACGAAATTGAGCAAAATGTACACAGGTTGCAGCACTAGGTTATGAAAAGGAAAAAGAAGGGACCAAGCAACATCTGCTCAGATCCTTCTCCGAAACCTTCCAATCAGATACCTCACTCTTCTTACCTGGTGGCAGGTGTGGGTGGGTAAAGAAGGAGGTAGAGTGGTAATCTCATAGAATTTCCCTCCACATAGAATTGACAGTCAAGTATTTGTAGTTAAAAGCTGATATTCCTGCCTTATATGTTATTGAAATCTTAAGTATCGTGCCTGCTTTTACATGGAAGGAATTAAGGTAAGTATGGAATAAGTGTACCAATGGGTAAGGGAATATTTACTCCTAATTATCTTAGGAAAATCTAAGTATATTTAAAATATAAACCAGTCTGTATGCTAGAAATTTTCTGCATAGCAGTTTTTCTGGCTTCTTATGATCAACATTTGGTATCTAATTTTCTTCTACTGAAAAGTGGTGATAATAACAATGAGTATCTTCTAAGTTTGTGCCAAGGATTCAATGGAATAGTACATATTAGTTCTTTGTAGAGTTTCTGGAATATCAAAAAGAAATGTGATTCCTATTGTTATTAATGTCATCATCATCATTTTGTAGCTTAGGTCAAGACCTGTGGATGGGTGATGAGGACCAATGACAAATGCACAGTCCATTGGAAGAAAGGCTTCTTTCATTATTTGGCTAATAAGCAATTATTTTGAGCCCATGACATGCTTAATATTGCTGTGAGCATGTAGTGTGACACACAGTAAGTGTAAGGCATAACACCTATCTGTTCAAAGCTTAAAACCTACCTGTTTGCATGAGTATTTAAGCTACCCCACAATGTAGTTCAGAGCTTTAGGTGGGCCCGAGAATCAGGGACATTCTAAAGGAAGCAGCTTTTCCATCTGACCTTGAAAGTCAGAGGATCAGCTTGAGCAAAGGCTAAGGTTTGGGAGGAATATGGGTATTTAGAGGACAATGAGGGGATTGGTCTGATTGGACAATGTTGGCTTTAACCCTAGAAGGGAATCTCAAAACCGAAGTTTGTTCTGGAGGATGCAAGAGGGAAAATGTTTGCTTTATCCTTCTACTCTCACTGCCCTTGCATGAGGTCTCTTCAGCTCAGGGCCTCCAGTCTCTACTGCCTCCCAGGCATGGTCCTGCCTCCCCATCCGTGCCTGTGCCCAGTGTTCTTCCCTCAGCCCACTCCCTTCTTTCTGCTCTTTGGAATTTGATCCCTCCGTCTTAGTCCATTTGCACTCCTCAAAATACCATAAACCGGGTGGTTTATAAATAGCGGAAATTTGTTGCTCACAGTTCTGGAGACTGGGAAGTCCAAGATCAAAGCACTGGCAGATTCAGTGTCTAGTGAGGGGCTGGTTTCTCCTTGTAACCTCACGTGGTGGAGAAGGGACAAGGCAGCTCTCTGGGGCCTCTTTTACAAGGACACTAATTTCAATCATGAGGGTGATCTAGTGACCTTCCAAAGGCCCCACCTAATTCCATCACATTGTTGATTAAATTTTCGACATATGAATTTTGGGAGAGGACACAAACATTTAGATCACAGCACCCTCCTTTACGTTCTGGTTTCTGTTGTTGTTGTTTGCTTGTTTCTTTTCTTTCTGTTCTTTTTATTTTAACTTACATATTCAGTAAAATGTTTGAGCCTACTGTGTTACATGGTCATTTCTCCCTCTCCTTGGTGGTAACGACATAAGATCTGAGTCTGAGTTAGACAAACTGGCCATCCCCGTGGCCACAGGCAAACCACTTAATCTCTCTTGACCTCATTTTCCTCAACTACAAATGATGGGCTGTTGTTAGACTGGATGATCTCTAATGGCTCTTTCAACTTTGTTGATCTTTGCCCTAGGGTTTTTTCTATTGTCTTTTGCATGTTGTTATTATTCAATTTTAGGATAAATCTATCTTATTTTTCTCATGGGATTTTAAAACCATCGAAAGCCAAAACTTTAATACCATCCCATGACCTCAGCCAGTGACTTGCAATTGTAATCATTGACCAAATACCTGGCAAAACTCCCTGCCACCTATGCTTACCTCTCTGCTAGTATGAACCCCATCTCCCTGCCCCTTCCACTGCTCCCCAAAATGTCCTCAACTTCTGGTTCTGCATAATCCAAACAGCAAGAATTGCATGTTGACTTTTACTGAGCACTGGTATTTGTATTTTATAAACAGTGAGAATTCATTGGTTATAACAAAGGCAAGAAGATGGGGCTCCAAGGTGAGTCTGTCATTTGCCCTCATTAACAAGAACAACACAGCTTTGTGAATCATAATGCTAAAGCTTCCCAATCTAAATAAGACCTCAAAAGGCAACCTTCTATCACAGGATGATGTGTTTATTTCAACGTCTCCACACAGGGAACTGCCTTAGCCTTTGGGCACCAAACACTGTCACAGTTTCAGAGAGTTTTGTTTTTAATGCCATATCCTTTTTATGCCAATTAGAGATAATCTCCTTGGGCTCTTAAGTAATTTGTCTGTGTAATCTCAGGCAAACTGAAAAGAGTCACAAATCCTTTGCTGATTGGAAGATACAGTGGAAACTCCTCAGGCTTAGTTAGAAATTAGTAAAAACTTTTAAGTCAATGTGATGTCTCTTTTTTCCCTTTCTTTTATCAAATAAAGAAAGTTTCCCACACAGATTAATACACAAAATTTGAAACCAGGTTGATAGGGACTTTTCCTTGAGCTTATGAACACACACACACACACACACACACACACACACACACACACACACACACTGTCCACACTACCCACAGTTGAATAATCTTATTAAACCTAGGAATTAGAAATTTTTTCCAAGGAAACAAGATGCTGAGATTGAATTTTGAGAGGCTTTCACTTTCACATGGTCCTTTACTATCCCTGGTATTTAGAAGGTTAACAGCCTTAGAGTTTATTAGGAACTCTCTTTGCTACTTTGGGTTACAAACTTCAGTAGAAGGAGCAGAACTGAGTGGCTTAATTAGTTCTTGATTAATTATAACAACTATGTTTGTCATCCTACCTTTATTTGTTATATCAAAACACCTGAAAATAATCCTATCAACATTTAAGTAGTAACCCTCGCATAGAGGAATATGATTTTGTATTAATGAATTATCAGTTTTAGCTGTCTTAGAAAGGCCAGTATGACTAGCCTTACACATAAGCGAAGAAGGGTGGACTCTGGTCTAAACGTCCCTCATCACCAGCCCTGCTGCTGCTATGGCCATGTCCAAGTTCTTTGCCCTATTTCCTGGTAACCGCCAGTCCCAGGACACAAATTTTTGGCAGATTTATTTGAGTTCATTATTGATTTAAATTATAAATTTCTTTTGCCTTTGAGTCCTGGATTGATGTATACCACTGTCTAAAATCCCAGTTCTGTCACCTGTACCAGACAGAATCCATGGATTAATGCCCCAGTTTGACCATTTGAGCATTTCTTTGCCTTTTGTGGGGGGAATTTCCCTCATCACTCTTGAATAAATATAAAATTAGTGTTTTCTTTCATACAATTATGGATATTATTACTCATTTCTTCAAATTCTGCTTTGTAATTTATATTTATTTCTTTAACAGACATTATTTGAGAACTTCTTATATGACATACATTCATATATAAAGTCATCCAAACACATGTAAAAATAAATCATCAAAAATGTCATGCAACTTCTCCTTTTTTCCATCTACACAAACACACGTGGAGCTAGGGAAGCTCTTCAACCATCTTTGACGTTATCTTATCGTTGATCCTCTTGTCTTCTGTTTTATTGTTTGGTTTGGTTTGGTCTCCAGAAGAGATACTTTTTCTTATTTTGCCAAAATGTGAGTTTTAATGAAGAGCAATTAAGATTAACTAGAGTTCAGTAAGAAATTAACATATAAAATGTAATAGCTTTCCAATACAGCAGCCATACTCACGGGAAATTCAGATACCATTCACAAGAGCAAAAAACATAAAAAATGCTTAAAAACTATTTTAAAAAGAAAGTATACTTACTTGTAAATTTTATTAAGAAAACTATAGAACACTGAGGGATTTAAATACACATGAAGACATATTTCAAGGGGGAAAGATGGATTACTTCAGTATAAAACTTTCATCTAAATGTAATTGTGGATTTGCTACAATTCCTATTAATTGCATGGGGATATTTTTGATTAGTGCAGAAACTTGAAATTTATCCATCTCTTGTAGAAAAAAAAAATGACTGGAAAAAAATACACCGGTGTGTTAGCAATGATACTCACTTAATACTGTTAAGTCTCAAATTTCCTGAAGTAAACATATTTGCCTGTCATTTGTTATTTTCTGATTACAAAAGCACTTTTTAGAAGAAATTCAGCATATTAATCTATGCGCCCTTCCAAAATCCTGTGATGGGGGCATGATGAAATGAAGGACAGATATCTCTTGGTTAGCATTATAGATGAAATATTGACCATATGATCTTGGAAGTGTATGCAGAATGATCTAGAGACTATGAATACAGAAAATACATATTTTTGGATCAACATATGAAGGAATGCAAATCAACAAGTACAAAAGAAGTCAATAAGGGCAGAAGGGGAAACATAAATCATGAAAAACTTCTCTGGGAAATATGCAGTGACATTAACAGGGAGGTGGAGGTCTTGGTCTTTTCCTCGACTAATTTGCATAGGTTATTATTCTGTGTACAACCCTCATGAAATAGGAGCCAAATAGTGAAAGAGATGGGAGGTCATCTTCCACATCAACTGCTATTTCTTGTAGAAAGAGGTCATTTACGCAGGAGGTAAGATGAGATGTGTAAGGATCATGGTGTGTAAGCAGGGTGGTGAGAAAGATGTGGGAGTTTGTCTATTTCTACTTCGAGGACCTTTAACCACGGCAGAATACTCAGGCAGAACTTTTTTAGATAATAAGACCTGCAACTTTTTATAACTTGTACAGACAGTGCTTTGATTATTTTCAATCTCAAACGTCTTTAAAAAAATAAAAAGACTTTGCACTGACTTCAGGTAGGTCCCTGTCTGAGTGGGTGTGCAGGTCAGTGGAGGAGCCAGGCATCCTCCTATGGGTCAGATCACACTGCACTGGGTGGCCAGGCAATCCACTACTAGGCATCTACCCAAAGGAAAAAAGACATTCTATAATAAAGACATATGCACTCAAATGTTTATGGCAGCACAATTCACAATTGCAAAGATGTGGAAACAACCCAAGTGCCCACAATACACGAGTGAATTAATAAAATGTGGTATATGTATGCCATGGAATACTACTCAACTACAAAAAACAATGGTGAACGAGCACCTCTTATATTATCCTGGATAGAGCTTGAGCCCATCCTTCTAAGTGAAGTATCACAAGAATGGAAAAACAAGCACCACATGTACTCGCCATCAAATTGGTACTAACTGATCAACACTAAGGTGTTCACATGGTAGTAATATTCATTGGGTGCTAGTCAGGTGTGAGGAGGGTGCTTGGGGTGGGTAAACTCACAACTAATGGATGCAGAGTGCACTGTATGGGGGAGGGCATGCTTGTAGCCCTGGCTCGGGTGAGGCAAAGGCATTATATGTAACCAAAATGTTTGTACCCTCATAATATTCTGAAATAAAAAAATAAAAAAATAAAAAGAGTTTATCTAGACAATAAGAAATTGAGCAGCAATTAATTGAAGGGAGAAAATAGTTTGTTCTAAGATGTTCCACTCAAGTAAGCATATCACTAATATTATACTGAAAGACAGAAAAGCAAATCAATTTTTCTTTCCAAACAAACTAAACAAAAACAATTTCACTCATGAGATGAGATGCTAACTGCCAGCTCTCTGTGGAAAGGTAAGCTATACCAGCAATGATGTCACTTCTGAGAATCGAGGCTCAGAATAGAAGCACTCCCAGAACTTCGTCTCCAGACCAAGAGATCGCCTCTAATATTTCATGTATGAATTTTCGGGCCATCTGAAAGAATAAGAAATTGAGTTCATTTCTTTCTCTTCGGGTTCCCAGAAGACCATTCAGTTTTATGTAATGCAAGAACAGCAGAGTTTGGGGTGGGAAGCCTTCACAGCTCCAACAGGCTGCCTCTCTGGGATTTGTAGCACTGTTTTAGATTTCGGCTTCCTGCCTTACATTTCTGCTTTGGTTTCCTGATGTTTCACCATTACATCAAATGACTTTTCAGAGCAGGGTTCTGTTTAAGCACTTTCTTTTATTAAATGTGGTGCATTTAGTAGGGCTGGATTACATTACATAAAGCTATGTTGGCAAATTAATTACCACGCATCATCTTGTCATGGCAGACTTATATGTGCACACATACAAATGCAATAAATCATTGGTGTGGAGTAAATGAGTTGTTATAAGACATGTATTGCTATAGTCATAGGAGTTGCAATTACTTTGTCATCATGGACCTTTTGGGTCTACCCAACAGCACCACAGCTGACTGGATAGCCAAAAAGCAATCAAACCGTTGTGTTGATATACACAAAACAAAAAATCATGTTGAATCATTCTCCACCAACCATCCCAAATCTATCAGGACCCTTGTTGCCATATAGAAATAGTAGAGGGCTGAGGTTGAGTTCTCTTGGCATCGAGGTTCTCTGGAAGAAATGTATGTTTTTATTGTTTGTCTTTTGTTTTTAAGATAATCACTTTCCTGAATTTCTAATTACCTCTCAAATGGGGTCATGGGCTTTTATGCTCATTTTGTAATACTTTGCTTTTCATGATTTCCAGAGACCAAAGATAATCACACAAATTTTGCAAATTACATACTAATGATAATTACTTTTTAATATGTTTATAATAGCTACTAAAACTGTAAACATTTCTAAGTAACACGGGTTAGCTGAAGTCACTTAACAAAGTTAAGTAAGATAATATTAATTCTTGTGCATATTTACTCTATCCAGTACTTCCAACAACCCAGCTATAAAGAGAATTTTTCAGATTCTCTTGAAAAATTTTTCAGATTCTCTTGAAAAGGACAATGAGGCACAGCAAGATTCAGTAACTTACCTAGGCCATATAGATAGCGAGTCATGGGGCTGGAAGTCAGTCT